>OW203749.1:1800000-2097500 GCA_934045075.1 Yponomeuta sedellus
AGGCTCTTCAACTCTGTAATAACCAATGGTACTACCCCGAGGGCGTGGAGCAGAGGTGTAGTGGCATTGTTTTTCAAGAAAGGAGACAAAACGCTCCTTAAAAACTATAGGCCGATCACGCTTCTGAGCCACGTCTATAAGCTGTTCTCGAGAGTCATCACGAATCGTCTAGCATCAAGATTTGACGCCTTTCAGCCACCGGAACAGGCTGGGTTTCGAATGCTCTGGAGGATGTTTTCAAGACCCTGTGGTGGAATGGCATGGGCATCAATGTTAATGGTGAATATCTCACACACCTTCGCTTTGCTGACGACATAGTCTTAATGGCAGAATCGCTGCAAGACCTACAGAAAATGCTGTCTGATCTTAATGCTGCCTCGAGACGCGTTGGGCTTGGGATGAACTTGGACAAGACTAAGGTCATGTTCAACGAGCACATCGTCCCTGAGCCCGTTCTCGTCGAAGGTGTAGCCCTTGAAGTTGTCCAAGAGTACGTCTACCTAGGACAAAAGATCCAGCTGGGTAGAGACAACTTGGAGGGTGAAATCACCAGAAGAGTACAGCTTGGCTGGGCAGCGTTTGGAAAGTTGCGTCACATCTTCGAGTCATCCTTGCCACAATGCCTGAAGACCAAGGTATTCAATCAATGCGTCCTGCCGGTCATGACATACGGAGCCGAGACGTGGAACCTGACAGTGAAACTAGCCCACCGATTGCATGTCACTCAGCGAGCTATGGAAAGGTGTATGCTCGGAATCTCGTTAAGGGACAAAGTCCGGAACGAGATCATCCGACAAAAAACCAAAGTCACTGACGTAGTTCAGAAGTGTAGCAGGCTGAAGTGGCAGTGGGCTGGTCACATCTGTCGCAGAACCGATGATCGTTGGAGCAGACGGGTTCTCGAATGGAGACCACGACTCGGCAAGCGTAGTGTAAGACGCCCTCCGGCCAGATGGACCGACGACCTGAAAAAGGTGGCTGGTGGTGACTGGATGGCGAAAACGGGAGATCGGGTCTTGTGGCGCACCCTGGGGGAGGCTTATGTCCAGCAGTGGACTGCAATAGGCTGAAATGAAAAAAATGATTACAGTCTGTTAGCTTTTAGAATATACCTCGGCTACTGTCGGATAGAATTGGATACATTCGTGTAATAGAAATATCTGAACTAATATGACTTTTTGATATTATGAACTTTTCAAAAGAAAAGTTATATACAGAGCAGGAATTAGTATTACCTCGTTTCATCAAGTATTGAGTATTGAGTATTGAGTATCATCATCACCATCGGCCTACGATTGTCCACTGCTGGACATAGGCCTCTCCCATTTCACGCCACTGAGCACGGTCCTCGGCTACTCTCATCCAGCTCTTGCCAGCCGCCCTGCGAAGATCATCGCTCCACCGAGTCTGAGGACGTCCTACACTACGTTTACCGATCCGCGGTCTCCACTCAAGAACTCTTCAACCCCATCGGTTATCAGTTCTTCGGGTGATATGGCCGGCCCACTGCCACTTCAGCATGCTAATTCGGTGGGCTATGTCTTTGGTTCTCTGTCGGATGACTTCGTTTCGAATTCGATCTTTCAGAGAAACCCCTAGCATAGCCCTTTCCATAGCATATTACCTCGTTTGCTTTCGGCAAAAACCGAAGCCTACTCTAGAGCCCGAAGTATGTTTTAAAAGCTGACAGACTGTAGGTACAACACATAATTTCAGTACAGTTACATAATTTATTCGTAATACATATTTCATAAATTATTTATTTTATTTCATTATTGTATTATTATTTATATTGTAACGTAAGGCTGTGTATTCTGAAATAAAACATATTATTATCGTTATAATACGACATTGATAGACGCTTTACGCCCTACCGAGTTACGAGAATTTCTCGATAGATTCTTCATCGGAAATACAAAAAGCTAACTAATGAAGAAAGACTTTTTCCGGACGGCTCCGAACGGATGGTGAAACTAGTGCGGTGCCAATGTTTGAAGAAATACTTACACACTACATAAACGACGACGCATTGGTAAATAGTCTGTGATAAAGACTCGCAAACTATTGACTGCGTTTTCGAAGTGTTTCGAAGCATTCATTTGACGGTGTTTACACGTTCAGTCTGGCGTCAGTTCAGTCCGTGACCTTGATCAAGCTCGGATTGATGCCAGACTGATGATGAGGCATCAAAATATTCAAATATCCGTCAGTCTGGTCCATCAGTCCACTGAATAGGCAATCAGTCACCCGTCAGTGGACAGTGGTCAAGTGTACAACCGTCTGCCCACTGAGATAATAAGTTCCACGTATTTGCACTGTTTCAATTTTTTTATTTAATTAAGTGTCATTTTAGTTCCGATATTTCTATTACATGAATATATCTGATTCTATCCGATAGTAGCCGAGGTATATTATAAAAGCTAACAGGCTGTAATTTTTTGTTGCTGGTACTCTAATGGACTTCAGACACAGCTTAACATTTTCCTACAAGCCTACCACGGTCATACAATCAGCACGTCTAGAAAGTACACAATGAGACGTGTACTCCACGCCTTATCTCCTCAGTGTTGGGAAAATACTCACGAGTACGAGATACTTACGAGATATACGATTAATTGTGTATTGTTATTACGAGTTATTGCACTGGGCCTAGATTCTTTTAATCTGGCGACTCGCTCGCTCGTACATTCTTACATTCAAACGGGTCCAATCGAGACTATTTATTTGGTAAAGCGTTTAGATTAATTACCTTAGTAGATTATGGGCATTAACCCCCAATGATGTTATAAGACGGCGCTTTGGCCATCATTAGGGGAGGGCTATGTCCAGCAGTGGACTACATAATATAGCCTGAAGAAGAATTACCTTAGTTCCCGACGTTATTAATTACGTCTTACCTAACAATTATGGTAATACAAGCAAATAGGGGATGTATTAGCGAAGGGGAAAATAAAAATGTTGGTCGGCTAGAGTAAAATAATAAATAAATATTCATGGACATATTACACAGATCTCGTTAGCCCCATACTAAGTACAACTAAATGACTTGTGTTATAAATAAGTGCTAACTCGACGATAGATTTAATACAATAAATACATAGATAACATCCAAGACCCGAGACAAACTAGAAAAGTTCGTTTCCTAGTTTGACCCGGCCGGGGATCGAACCCGAGACCTTCCGTTTTTTAAAATACTATTTAGTTGTAAGCCCGCCAATTGTACAATCTTTACTGGGGTACAATAAAGAATTTAATAATAAAAATAATAATAAAAAGTACCCGGACCGGCTTGCGTACATGCAACGACTTGTGAACGTTGATGAAGCGAAGGTGATCTGAGTGCTTAGTGCGAGTTGGACAGATCCAATCGAATAACTTTACTACCGCGTTAATCGAGCATTGAGTAGTGAGTATGAGTAAGTTAACCGTTCGAACTGGCACAACGCTGTCACAGTACAACTCGCACTCGCGTTTATTCGTGTTTTGGCTGGTAAACGTGTTCACTTCTCAACGTAAACCATTACAACTCGCACTCAGCAATTTTAATTTCCATACTTGTCGCTAGGCGGCGCTTCCTCGATGCCATAGAAATATGAGTTTACGTTAACGCGATCGAGTAGTTAAAAAACTCGCACTAAGCACTCGGTCAGGATCGTGGCAAGTGGCAGTCCCTGGTCTCTGCCTACCCCTCTGGGGCATAGGCGTGAGGTTGTGTTATATTGTGATGATGTTGTAAAGCGTTTTATAAATAATAATAAAACTGGAATGTCTTCAACTTTGTGCTTTATTTAAATGTGTTTATCTATAACTAGCTGACCCAGCGAACTTCGTACCGCTTAACAGTCGATTCTTTTTTTTCTCTCCGTAAGAATCATCCTCGTGCTTCAAGGAACATTCTAAAAAAAGAATGAGCGAAATCGGTTCAGCTGCTGTCGAGATTTGCGCTTACCAACACATTTGGCGATTCATTTTTATATTATAGACTGACTCAGCGAACTTCGTACCTCTTATTAGATCATTTTTTATTTTTTTTTATTTTCTCCGTAAAATCCATCCTCGTACGTACTTCAAGGAATATTCTAAAAAAGGAATTGGCAAAATCGGTAGGCGTGAGTTTATGTATGTATGTATGTATGTATGTATGTATGTATGTATGTATGTATGTATGTATGTATGTATGTATGTAAGTATGTAAGTATGTATGTATGTATGTATGTATGTATGTATGTATGTATGTAAGGGTGTATGTATGTATGTATGTATGTATGTATGTATGTATGTATGTATGTATGTATGTATGTATGTATGTATGTATGTATGTATGTATGTATGTACGTATGTACGTATGTACGTATGTACATACATATACATAGGATTGTTGAGGAACTTGTTATGAGGAAGGGCATTTTTTTAAAATCGATTTTTAGGAAAGGGATGAAGTTGAGGAATCTGGCAGACTAAGAGAAAGAGGATGAGGATGCAGAAGACTTCTCTCTCTCTCTCCCTCACACTTTTCGTTTCAACAAAACTTATAACTCTCGTTCCTATTCAATTCCTCTTAAAATATGAGAAAGAGGATTTTTTTAAATCAATTTTGAGGAAAAGGATTGTTTGTAAAAGTTGCATGTACCTTTTATAGAATAAACATTTTATTTATTTTGAACTCAGAAATATGAGGAAATTCCCCCCTTAAGGAAGAGAATGAGGAATCCTCATCAACCCCAGTATGTATGTATGCATGTGTGTGTGTGTGTGTGTGAGTGTATGTGTGTTGTGAGTGTGTATGTGTGTATGATGTATGTATGCGTCGATAGACGTATGTGTGTAAATCCTACATGAGCATATAGGCTACGCTACATGAAACCAGCGATATGCAAACTCTAATAACGCTCATATGCTCTCGCACGCGGAACGGAACGCCTAGGGTTGGGCAGGTGGAGCAAAAATTATCGATATTTGCTAATGCTTAAGTATCGATGATGCTTGAGGCATTGAGTCCTTCCTACTGTCCACTTACTTCAGTGCAATAAAATATTAATACTTATATAATTTAAAAACCTATTTAGAGGCTAAAAATTTCACCCATGCCGGGATTGAGCAATTGGTAGAGCGCTGGCACGGATAGCCAGAGGTTGCGAGTTCGAATCCCGGCATGGGTGAAATTTTTAGCCTCTAAATAGGTTTTTAAATTTGTCCTTAGCACGGGTTAGTGCATTAAAAATAAAAATAGTATACTAATATAATTTGTTATTTGCTATTTAAATTTTAGTTTTGTATATTTTAATATATATATTTAATATGTACCTATGCGATCTACTTACATGAAATTATTTGTTTTCTTGTAATTAATTGATTTTTATCTGCGTACTGTTAGTGTGTATGTTAACAATGAATCAATAAATATATAAAAATATTTAAAAACCTATTTAGACGCTCAAAAATATTTAAATATTAAAAATATAAAAATATTTTTCTGCTTACCACCTCACTGCTTAAACTGTAAAACTGTTGCTTATATGTTTTTACTAGCTGTGCCCCGCGGTGTTACCCGCAGCTTATCGATTTTCCCATGGGAATAAGATATTTTCCCGCAGTAAAACGTATCAGCAGGATATCAGCTAACTGCATACCAAATTTTACTAAAACCGCTCCAGCCGTTTAGACGTGAAGAAGTAACAAACATACACACTCACAAACTTTCGCCTTTATAATATTAGTATGAAGTGTGATGTGATAGTTATTGATAATTCATGCGGGGGGAGCCATGATAAACGAAGTCATGAATAGGGCACAGTGAAGAGAGAATGCTGCTGCGTGGTGTCGGCCTAGAGAATAGCACCAACCCAATTCTTCCCGCGGGTGTCGTAAAAGGCGACTAAGGGACACACCGGGGGTTGGGCAGCAGCGCCCCCAGCTTTACAATTCCACCGAACTGCGATCCCCAACCCGCATGCCCAGCGTGGGGATTATGGGCATTACCCCCTATGATAGCACAACGTGGCGCTCTTTAGGGGAGGGCTATGTCCAGCAGTGGACTAGTAGAGCCTGACAACGAAGAGAGAATGAAAGGAAAGCTGACTTTAGGAAATGACTAAAGCTGGGACGAGAGAGAGAGGTATAAAAATCTAAAGAATTTACGTTCTATTTGCTGAATGTCATTGTACAATGTAAAATGTAAGCCGAAGGCTACGGCTCGAAGGCCGCCTTCGGGCCGTACTGTAGTGGAGAGAAAGGCAGCGGAAAAAAAAACTCCACTCTGAACATCTTTTCCCAATTCATTAATATGTCAATCATTAATATATTAATATAATTAATAAAGTCATTTAATGCACCAAGTAAATATTGTACAATTGGCGTACTTATTACTAATTAGTATTTTATTCCTGCGAACCAATGAGTGACGGGCATTCCTCGACATAGTGCCAAACTGAGAAATTAAAAAAAGAAGTTTTAAGTAATGCGGATAAACATTGAAATATACTATATAAAGTAGAATAATTGCTTAAAGAATTGCCGTGTGGTGTCGGCCTAGAGAATAGCACCAACCCAAATTCTTCCCGCGGGTGTTGTAAAAGGCTACTAAGGAAAACAAACCGGGGGGTGGGCAGCAGCGCTCCCTGCAGTACAATTCCACCGAACTGCGATCCCCAACCCGCATGCCCAGCGTGGGGATTATGGGCATTATTACCCGCTATGACAGCAAAACGTGCCGCTCTTTAGGGAAGGACTATGTCCAGCAGTGGACTAGTATAGGCTGATGAAAGTAGAATAATAGCAAACTTACGTAAACTTATACGTGTGATAAGATTCCACGATTGCCATCAGTGACTCGAATTGTTGGCATTATCAAATTATCTATTTTAATATTTTGTAACACAGGTAATAGTACATTACACAACTAGGGTGGTAACACAAAGAAAGGCCGAGATCGCAGAAGTTTGCGGCCCGAGCTGCAAGCGAGGGACGTAAATATGCGATCGAGAGCTTTCTTTATTACCTCCCGTGTTGTGTACATCTTTTTATGTCTACACTTGGCCAGAAAGCGTGGCATAAAGTCTATTTATTCTTACTTGTCCAATTTAGTAAACAAGATTCTACCCTTAAACTGTGACTTTTTAGTCCAAAACTGCCATATTTCCATAAATGAAGTAACCTGGAACACTCTTTTGGATAACACGCTGCCATTTTTATAAACATAGTTCATGAATCATGACAGTTCATGAATTTGTGAGAAAATGTCTAGTTTAGGCATCTAAGCTCAATTTTAAAGTTTAGAATCTTGTTTACTAAATTGGACAAATAAGAATAAATAGTCTGTATTTACCTAGCTCAGAGATAAGGGACTTCGCAAAATAACTTGTACAATTTTTGACGTGAATAAATCTTTATCTTATCTTTATCTTATATTGAATAGTATATTTATTACCTTTCGTAACTAATTAAAGTATATAACTCAGTTATAGTGACAGACAGATAGATAGATAGAAAACACTTAATAGCACAACCAGAGAAAAGAATACAACCATGATTTTTTAAATCTACGTAATGTTACAATTTGCGTCTTTATTGCTTACAGCGATCTCTTTCAGACAACCTTTGGATGGAGTGGAACAAATATCTGAAAGATTTTATTGTATCGATAATTAATTTAGCCAAGCCTAGTATCGCCCGTGAACTATGATTCGTTGACTCCACGTAACGGAGCGTTTCCGTAACTGTTGCGCTGGCGATGACCGCAGACGTCGTTTCTAATTGATGCCTGCGCGGGGATTAATTAGTTTTTATACGGCCTTTTGTTTTTTGTGAGAAAAAAACCCTTAGATGTAAGTAACAAGTACACATGTGAAGCGTTTTATTATTCTATAATATAAAAATGAATCGCTCAATGTGTTGGTAAGCGCAAATCTCGAGAGCAGCTGAACCGATTTTGCTAATTCTTTTTTTAGAATATTCCTTGAAGTATGAGGATGGTTCTTACGGAGAGAAAAAAAAATTTAAGAATCGACTGTTAGGCGGTACGAAGTTCGCTGGGTCAGCTAGTCCATGATATAAAATCAATCGCTGAACGTGTTGGTACGCGCAAATCTCTTGCTGGGGCACGGGCCTCTTCCTGCATCGCAGGAAGGTTAGGCCATACTCCACCACGGAGGCCGAGTCCGGGCTGATGGAGGATTGTGAGACAGTGGCGGGCCTTACTGTCGGAAGTTATCGAGCCGTCCATAAGGCTTGTGACATGGTTAAACGACTGCCATTATATGACTGCCGGCACCAACGGCTTAACGCGCCTTGCGAAGCACGGAAAAATGCTACTAGCGGTAGTCACGGTACGCTCACCCATCCTGTACCTGACCGCGCCTGTTGTTTCTTAACCATGTGATTGATTCCAATCACTCGGTTCGCCTAGGCCACGAACGCTTCAATAATAACATTCAATGTCTTACTCAATCATCGTTTAGTGCGAAATTAAATTTAAATATTTCAACGACCTAATTAAACTGCATGAACCCTTCGATTTCATTTCATTGACGCTTCTAGATTACGCGCGCACGTGTACTTTCAATGCATCTGTACCTTCAATGCATCAATGAAATGAAAAAACACGTATCTTAACAATCTTTCGTTATACTATAATACTAACAGAATCGAGGTAATCGAGAAAGTAGGCCAAAACTCGGAACTGGTTCGTCGAAATCCAACCCCGAAATCCTTCAGCCAAAGTCTAGTTTTACCAACTCGAGAACAACAAAAAAAGTGAAAAGTGAAACAACAAAAGGGGTGATTTGAAAACAGAACGCCCTCAGGGTTGCCGAGTGTGAGAGCCGGAAGTTCTTTCTGATTTGAAAGGATTCGCCACCGGAACCGGATGTGGGAACGATGGAAAGACAGTTGAGCAACGTGAGCTTCCATTCGTACCAGGACTACCAGCCCGCAAGAAGATATGGTAAACAAAATAGGCGTTGTTCCACACTAAACACACACACACACACATTAAACACACATACACACAAATAGGTGTCGTAAAATAAGTACAGAAATTATAGAAACATATTTGTCCATAGAAACCTTTAGAACGCAAAACAAACAGGAACTTCCTGGTATAACAATGACGTAATTGGATGTGGATTACAAAAAAATACATCATTATTTATTACAGCAGATATTTCACACAGTGGATTGACTTACTAAAATAATAAAATTAGATTTTCTGTGGCCCCACACTAAAAAGGGATTTTCAGTTTAATTATTTCACAATGATAAGGTAGGCTCAGAGGGTTATTAACAAATTTACATCAATGAAATGAAATGAAATGAATTTATTGTGTTAACACATGGGTTACAATTAGCGGTTCTAGTTGCTCATACTCAGGTCACCAGTTCTACATTTTCAGGTGTATACACATTCGATTGCTTAGGTAGACCTAAGCAATTAAAAGAAAACATACTCTTTAAAAGAAAGATTTTACAACTATCATCACAGCCTATGTAGGAACATCCTTATGACTTATAGTCTTAATCCTTATGACTTATAGTCGTAACAAAATAAGTTTAAAACGTGAAACAAGAGGAGATCTAGAGGATGATGCACTGAATAATCAAAAATAGTGATGCTTTGTGACGTACTTCCACCAATTTTTATCACTGGAGTAGCTTTTGTTCGCGACTTCGATGGAATAGTTCATGATTTTTTTTATACAAACTTCACCTCCCCTTTCCATCTCTTAATAGGTAGGTTTTCAAAAAATCCAAGATATAAAAAAGTAAATTTGAAACTGCGCGTTGTCTACAGTCAGTCACGGTTTTATGATAAGTACTAGCTGCCTTTTCAGGCGTTCAGGCGTGATGCCGTGATCGAGGAAAATATTTGTTAAAGGCTCTTCCACATAGCCGCGTTATTATCGGTTGATAATACCTACCGCATGTGTGTAAAGCGTTGTGTTCGTTATTGTCAGGAGCAGAGTAATATGCTCATTTGTTAGAAGCCGTTCTTAACAAAACATTAACGTGACTGAGTGCAGACGACGCGCAGTCTAGACCAGTGGCGTTATATATTGGAAATTTACTAAAAAGGGATTTTTGGGAAATCCACCCCAAAAGATGAGAGTCTTCGTCGTCGTCTATTCCACTGCTGGACATCCCCTAAAGAGCGCCACGTTGTGCTTTCATAGGGGGCAATGCCCCTAATCCCCACGCTGGACATGCGGGTTGGGGATCGCATTCGGTGGAATTGTACTGCAGGGGGCGCTACTGCCCACCCCTCGGTTTGTGTCCCTTAGTCGCCTTTTACGACACCCGCGGGAAGAATTGGGTTGGTGCTATTCTCTAGACCGACACCACACAGCTGGGAGAGTCTTAATTTAAATCAATAGGTCACCACTATAATGTGCCTTTCTTCCCCAGGGCCGCAGTATGAGCCCGGCGGCTACGCGACAGCGGTTCAGCAGCGCAGCAATATGACTCAGCGCGAGGACGCGCTCAAGTTCGAGCAGGGCCGCATCAAGGCCCTGCAGGAGGAGCGGCTGCACATCCAGAAGAAGACCTTCACGAAATGGATGAACTCCTTTCTGCAAAAGGTGAGGACATACCCATTAGGATACTTTAGCGCGAGGACGAGCTAAATTTGGAGCAGGGCCGCACCAAAGCCCTGCAGGAGGAGCGGCTGCACATCCAGAAGAAGACCTTCACGAAATGGATGAACTCCTTTCTACAAAATGTGAGGACACCCCCATTTAAAAGTTGGAGTAGGCGGCACACCGAGAAGAAGATCTTCACAAAATGGATGAACTCCTGTCTATAAAAGGTGAGGGCACCCCCATTACGATACTTCAGCGCGAGAACGCGCTAAATTGTAGTAGGACGATGTCAAGGCCGTGCAGGAGGATCAGGTGCAAATCCAGAAGAAGACCTTGGCGAAATGAATGAATTAATGGGTGTGCCATTACGAAACTTTAGCGTGAGGACGACCTCAAGTTAGAATAGGCGGCACATCCACAAGAAGACCGTCATAAAATAGGTGATCTGGATATCCTTAAGTCATCAGACGAATAAAATAGATGAACTCTTTCCTGCAAAAGGAAGAACACGTTGATAGTTCTGGACTCTTTAAAATTATCACACGCGTAGACCGTGTAGAGGTGAATTTCATCTCTTTCATTGATCATGACTAAGATAGGTTTAAAATAGATTTTTTTTCGAAAGGAGGTGCGAAATTTCACTGATGCGGGTGAGTCGCCCACTGGCTCAGTTGGGAGAGCGCTGGCACGGTTAGCCTGAGGTCGCGGGTTCGAGTCCCGGCATGGGTGGAATTTTTAGCCTCTAAATAGGTTTTTAAAATTTACCTTAGCACGGGTTGGTGCATTAAAAAGAATATAACAGTAAAGATGCTCGAGTGCCCAGCGTGAAATTACTAGAGATTACCAAGAATACAAATTACTTAGTCACAACCTGTATTTCTAGATCTGTGAATACCGCATAGATGATGTCATGCCTCAGCATCACCATGTGCTTAATGACGATCTCTAGATGATGACGAATCGTTTCCACAGTTGGCGGAAATGAATGACACAGTTTGAATAATTGAGATTTTTTTCATGTACCTTATAAACGTGAAGCGCTCGTAGCCTAGGCGAACCGAGTGATTAGAACACTCGGTTCGGCTAGAATCAATCACTTGGGTTAAGCAACAACAGATGCGGTCAGGTGCAGGGTGGGTGACCGTCCCGTGACTACCGCTAGTGGCGTTTTTTCCGAGCGCTCCCGTGCTTCGCAAGGCACGTTAGCCGTTGGTGCCGGCTGTTGTGAATGACAGTCGTCAAGTCACGTCAGAGGCCTTGTCACGTCACGTCAGCCACTAATCTTCAAAGCCGGATTTTGCTCCCGTGGTGGATACCTTCTTTAGGGAAGAGACCGTAGGATTACTAATAGATGAATCCATTCAGTATTAGTCATAGATATCAAACGATTAGGAATATATCGAATCCGTGATTATTCTAATCCGATGACACATAATCTACAGAGGCTTAGTTACAATTCCGCAATGTTTGGTGACCTACGCGTGCTGGCATTATATTTCAACCACGGGTCACGGCGCGTACTACATACCAATGACTGCTTATATTCCATGAATGTACTCGAAGGATTAGGGCGATTGGTCATTGACACTGCAAATTTGAGGTTGCCGTTGAAGGCTATTTCGTTGATCCTGAAACCTCAAAAAGGCGGAAACACTCGCTATCAGGACTGTTAACTATGAAGACGTGGAAAAATAACGTATCGCCACCATTCTGAGGCTAGGATCCTTTTAGGAGATCTGCTGTGATACCACAGAGCACTATTGGCCTTGGAAGAAGTTAGGCTGGCTTTAGTAATCTCACAGCTATGAAAACGTGGAAGAGAGACGGGCCACCATCATTGGGATCCCTTCAGGGGGCATGCAGTGACATTACAGAGCATTATTGGACTTCTGGAAGAAGTTAGATCGGCTGGAGTGATCTCACAGCTGTGAATACGTGGAAATGCAATAGATCGTCATAATTCTTAACCTGGGATCCCTTCAGGAGGCCTGCAGTGACATAACAGAGTACGTTGGCCTTCAGGAAGAAGATCGGTTGCTGGAGTAATCTGATAGCTAAATAAATGCTTTTATCTATCTATCTATATCTGTGAAAACCTTGAAAAGCCAGGGATCGCCACTATTCTGAAGCTTGTATCCCCTCAGGAGGTCTGCATCACAGAGAACGTTGGCCTTCTGGAAGAAGTTATAGGCCGGCTAGGCCACGTTTTCACAGCTGTGAAAACGTGGAAAAGAACGGACCGCCATCATTGTCAAGCTGGGATCCCTCCAGAATGACTGCAGTGATATCACAGAGCACTGTTAGCTATCTGGAAGAAGTTAGGCCGCCTGGATTGATCTCACAGCTGTGAAAACGTGGAAAAGAACGGACCGCCATCCATGTCAAGCTGGGATTCCTCCAGGAGGGCTGCAGTGCCATCAGTAAGCACTGCTGGCCTTCTGGAAGAAGTTAGGCCGGCTAGAGTGATCTTAAAGCTGAGCTTTGCTACTCGTAATGGCCCAACTATGTATTGTCAACTATCTACAGTGTTGGCACTAAATCCGATTTCTTATTTCTGTCAGCCAGATGCATAATGCAAGGCGGCTGGCTGCTAGCTCGATTCGAGTTTCACAAGCACTTTCCATCTCTGTAGGACAGGGAATTAATTCACAAAGGCAACGGCCGACGCTGTGTGAATGCCAATTGTGGTACTTTCGTGAATGGGGCATATTGACGACCTCTGTGGCGCAACGGTAGCGCGTCTGCCTACCGTGCAAGAGGTCCCGGGTTCGGACCCCAGCTGGGGCAAAAAAAAAAACCCAGGTCTTGGATGTTTACATGTTTGTGATGTCGTTGTTTCTGGTTCCCACGACACAGGGTATCCTAGTGTGGAGCCAGAAGCAATGTATGTGCCAGTAGGTTAATGTGATGTTATGTTTCCATCCACCTATTTACTAGGCCAAGTACACAGAACATATGTTCTGTGGCCAAGTGTGTATGTGACTGGGATTTTTAGTCACTGTTTATTTAAAATGTTGTCAATGTAAATATTGTAGAGGCCACTTGTGACCGTGACATCATGAATCGACGTTGGTGCCCAATTGGTAGCTAGAATGTTAAAGTGTTACCCCCCGGATTCTCGTGTGATTTACATTTCTATTTCAACTGCGTTTCTACCAAGGTAACAAGCTTGGTAGAAACGCAATTGAAATAGAAGTAAATCCGTGATAATTATCTTGATAATTATCAAGATAATTATCTTGATAAAAATAGTGCACCCCGGCAGCAATAACTTGAGCTTTTTGTGCGGTCCCAGATGATGGACCGCCTTTTATTGTGCCCTGCGTGCCCTAACACCTGCACTCAGGAGGACCTGGAGGAGTGTACACAGGGACTCCATGAACTCATACCCCCATCCCCTTTCTTCCATCGGACCGCCAGAGGATCGGCTCGAGCGCACGCTTTTGTCGTCGAAATTCCGCGATTCGCGAATTCTTTTATAATAAGAACAGCAAAGTTGTGGAACACGCTGCCATCGTCTGTTTTTCCGGAGACATATAACCTGGGTGTCTTTCAAAGTAGAGGTACCGGCATTTAACAGGTAAGCACGTAACATCGTAGGCCCCGTCTTCGCTTACCATCAGGCGTGACTGGGGTCAAGTGTAACCTGTCCTACTTAAAAAAAAACCTAATGACTGCAAGTGGTAAAGTAGTCAGCGTCGCAAAGTTCTAGGCTGCAACTGTTTAGTAAAATTTATTAAAATTAAGAAGAAGGTCCCAACACTTACGATGTATGTATGGTAGCGAGACTTGCGTGGAGCAAAGGAAGCAAAAAAGTAGATTTAATGCAGTAGAAATGAGGTCCTTGAGAAGTATGTGTAGTGTTACTTTGAATGACAGTATACGCAATAGTCTGATTAGAGAACGTTGTGGACTGAAAAAGGATGTAGTGACTAGAATTGAGAAAGGAATGTTGCGTTGGTTTGGACATGGGTGAGGATATAGGAAGAAAGAATGATGACACAAATATATATTGCGAATGTGAGTGTAAGGGCTGGTAAGAGACGTCCCATGCGGACATACATCGACCAGATAGGGGATGTGTTAGCTAAGGGGAAGATAAACAGTACACGGAACCGGCGTGCGTGCATGCAACGACTTATGCACGTTGATGAAGTTAGTTAGACCTGAGATTTCCGCACTTAGCCTCATAGTTGGGCCATAGTACGTGGCAAGCGCTGAGGTACGCTAACACTTCAGACACTAGGGTTTCCTTACGATGCTTTCCTTCACCGTCAGCGAGTAGTATTGCTACGATAATTTCACAAGTGTGAAATAACTTAGAAAACAGTCATTGGTACATGCCGGGTTCGAACCCACGACCTCCCGATTGAGAAGCCAGCGTTCTACACCGCTCCGCTACCACCGCTCTGGATGAAGCAAAGGTGATCCGTCAGGATCGTGGCAAGTGGCAGTCCCTGGTCTCTGCCTACCCCTCTGGGATTCAGGAGGTAATGTGTGTATGTATGTACGCTAAGAACTAATCTAGAATCTCACTCCTTTGCCTCCAGGCCCGGATGGAGGTGGAAGACCTGTTCGTGGACCTGGCTGACGGGAGGCGGCTCCTGAAGCTCCTCGAGATCATCAGCGGCGAGCGGCTGCCCCGCCCGAACTCCGGCCGGATGAGGGTCCACAAGATTGAGAACGTCAACAAGAGTCTCAGCTTTCTGCACACCAAGGTACATAAATAATAAATATTCGTGTACAGCGCTCGCTTAAGCGCTCGTGGCGTAGGCGAACCGAGTGATTGGAATCAATCACTTGGTTAAGCATCAACAGGCGTGGTCAGGTACGGGAAGGGTGAGCGTCCCGCGACTACCGCTAGTAGCATTTTCCCGAACGGTTCCGCGCTTCGTAATGCACGCTAAGCAGTTGGTGCCTGCTGCCGTCGATAGATGGCAGTCGTTAAGCGAAGTCAGAGGCCTTAGGGCGCGGCGGCTTGAAACCTTCTGACAGTAAGACCGATCCGGACTTGGCCCCCGTGGTGGAGTATGGCCTATACCTTCCTCAGGGAAGAGACCCGTGCCCCTCGTTGGGGACATAATGGGTTGATGATGAAATAAACAAAATAAGGCATTGTGTAATAGTTATAAATATCGAAAGGAATTCGATCTAAATGTTTATCAAGGTTTTAGGTGAGCTGGTCTACCGATAAAGAAGATAAGGTGTGATTAAATTTTTAAAATAAATTCTACTTCAATCTTCTTTCCATTTTTATGTACAATAAAGTTTTCTCTATCTATCTATCTACTTCACCCGACAGGGTAAAAAATGTTAATATATAGGCATACGGTGATCGTCCCGTGACTACCGCTAGTGGCATTCCGAGCCCTTCCGTGCTTCGCAAGGCGCGTTAAGCCGTTGGTATCGGCTGTCATGTAATGGCAGCCTTTAAGCCATGTCGGAGGCCTTATGGGCGGCTTGATAACTTATGACTGTAAGGCCCGCCACTGTCTTAAAATGCCCCACCAATCCGAACTTGGCCCCTGTCACGTTAAGTCGTGGATGCCGGCTGTCATATTAATACCAGTCGTTAAGCTATGTCAGAGGCCTTATGGGCAGCTTGATAACTTTTGACTGTAAGGCCCGCCACTGTCTTACATCGCAACCCGGACTTGGCCCCCGGGGTGGAGTATCTTCTAACCTTCCTACGATGCAGGAACCCATGCCCCAGCAGTGGGGACATACAAAGGGTTGATATCGATGCCAGACAAGGAAGATGTCTTTTTCCTGGTCGGTCAGGAGGCAAATCCAGCGGTTCCTAAACCTAAGGCGCTACGCGGTGCTGACTTGCGCCACGAATCGAAAAAAAATTAGGTCTTATATCACGTCTTTAGAAAAGTTAATTTCACAAATGCTAGTAAATATAGTAAATGCTAGTAAATTCTCCAATTTGAGGTTGCCTGGAAGAAATTGCTTTTAGCAATAAGGCCGCCAATTGTATTTGATCTTTTGTATCTGCCGTTTTTGTAACTATTTTTCCGGTATACAATAAAGAATATTCTTATCTTATCTTATCTTAAATATAGTAAATATAGTAGCGCGTTTAAGAACCTACTGACAAGAACCTAGGTCCAAGAATCTAGGACATTAATGCAGTTTTGCCGAAAACGGCCAGTGTGGGGGTAACTCCTTAGGTACTGAATAACAATGAACTAATTTATTTTTATTTTATTAGAGGAAACTAACAGTTATACAAAAAACAGTCATTTGCTTAACTTAAAGTTAGTATTAAGGTTAGTTACATGTACGGTCTACACCGCACACTTTGTATTTTGCTGCGTTAGCGCTTTACACCATAATACGTATTTTACATGTATAGAGTCAGTAACGAAATAACCGTAGAGTAGCTAACACGTAAAAGTGACAATAAATAAATAACTACGTTACTCATCTTTAACTAAAACTCCAAACTGCAACTAACAAACTACAACTTCTCCTGAATGGGCCTAAAACCCCATTCATTACATGTATAACCAGCAGCGTTTTCTACAGTTTACAGTTTATAAAAATATGAGAATATAATAGGCACAGTGTGAGAAATGCATTTGTAGTAAAAAAACAAGTAACATGAATTTAAATCATGTTAAGCTCTTTTCTAAACTAGATAAAAATGTGGCGAGCACATGTCAACTCTGCGCGCGCACTACAAACTCCAACATTCCTGCATCGCGCAATCAAAGTGTTTCAATGACATAGCATAAATATAACGTCCGACTAACAATAGTTCGACCGGCCGTCCCCAGGCATACGATCTGCCTGGCGGGAAATTTCCCTTTATAGTGGAAGAGCACGATCACCCGCTCTTCCCTATAAACACTAAATGCAAAAAATAAATAAAAACAACCGACTGAGTCACAAATCACAATGCAATCAAAGCTAATGCAATCAATACCAAAATATCAAATAATTAGCCAACGTATAATTCGGCCCGATTGCAGCGGCTTACGTTTTACATTCTTCTTCAGAGTGCTTAGTGCGAGTTTGACAGATCCAATCGAATGACTTTACTACCGCGTTAATCGAGCATCGAGTAGTAAGTATGATTAAGTTAACCGTTCGAACTGGCAAAACGCTGTCACTGTACAACTCGAACTCGCGTTTATTCTCGTGTTTTGGCTGGTAAACGTGTTCAACTCTCAACGTAAACCAACTCGCACTCAGCAATTTTAATTTCCATACTGGTCGCTAGGTGACGCTTCCTCGATGCCATAGAAAAATGAGTTTACGTTAACGCGATCGAGTAGGTAAAAAACTCGCACTAAACACTCAGGCTATATTATGTATTATGTTTGACAAACGCCAAGTCAAATCTCGGGTTCTCGGATAGCTGTGTCTGTGCATTACTGACCTGTGTCTGTGCCGTCTTTATAGGTTCAACCAATCCGGGCCGTTTTCGATAAAATTGCTAGATACAAAATTATCAAGTTTTGTCTAGTTTTTGTTTTGCATAAATAATCCTTTTTTAGTTAGAATGCTTTAAGTCGGTTCTAAAACTCATAATTGATACAAATGTATCAATTATGCTACTAATAATTGATACATTTGTATCAATACTAATAACTTCTTCAGCGGTCCTTTAACTCCTAGGGGAGCATAGGGCCTCAACCATAGATTTCCAATTCTATAATGAATACTTTTACTCCTTCTTCTTCAGGCTATATTATTCCACTGCTGGACATAGCCCTCCCCTAATGAGCGCCATAGCGTAAGGTTGTGCCATCATTGGGGGGTAATGCCCATAATCCCCACGCTGGGCATGCGGATACTTTTACTTTCACACTGTCAAAAAGCCGGTTGTCCAACGATGCAGCTAGAAGTGTGATCCGCGGAGCCCCATTGCCTTGCTCCCGGAACTCTAGAGCTCCGGGGAACCCAGATTGAGAACCGCTGGGCTGACCGATCGGCAGGCCGGGCACCGGGGAACGATCGCTACTGACCTACTGCCGACCCAGTTTGTAATAACACTGGGCGAAGTAAAACCTGTCTAGCTACGTTGTTAGGCTCCCCTCACACTAGAACCGCTGGGATTGGAAATCAGAATTTCCCTCTGGAATTTCGCCGTACCGCCGAAGTAAAAAAATGTTTTTACGTTAGGGATTTCTCTATATGCGGCCGTACATTACGCTGTACCGCCAAAATAAAAAAAAAGTTTGAACTCTTGATGCTGCCGTACATTTCGCCGTACCGCCAAAATAAAAATAAAAGTTTGAACGTTAAGAACTTATCTTTATGCTGCCGTATATTACGCGCTGTACCGCCAAAATAAAATAAAAATTTTGAACGTTAAGAATTTTTCTTTATGCTGCCGTACATTACGCCGTACCGCCAAAATAAATAAATGTTTGAACGTTAAAAATTTATCTTTATGCTGGCGTACATTGCGCCGTACCGCCAAAATAAAAAAAAATGCTTGTACGTTAAGAATGTCTCTTTATACTGCAGTACATTACGCCGTACCGCCAAAATAAATGAAAATGTTTTAACGTTAAGAATTTCTCTTTATGCTGCCGTACATTACGCCGTACCGCCGAAATCAACAAAAATGTTTGAATGTTAATAATAATGGCCTTTTTGCATCTACTTAATGAGATGATTTATTGTGTGTTTGCATGTTTGATAATTATTCACGTCTAAACGGCTGGAGCGATTTTAATAAAATTTGGTATTGAGGTAGCCGACACCCTGGATTAACACATAGGCTACGTTTTACTGCGGGAAAATATCTTCGATAAACCGCGGGTAACGGGTGTGATTATTCAGAAGTACTAAATAAAAGTAATCTAACATCGTCAACATAATTTACCAAAAATATATTCTTAACGATCAAATTTTTTTTTTATTTTGAAGGTACGGCGTAATGTAAGATAAGATAAGATGTACGGCAGCATAAAGAACGGTACATTTGCGAATTTGTAGTCGCAATACCACACGCTAACTGTGAAGGAAAACATCGCGAGGAAGCCTGAGTGTCTGACGGTTCAAATACCTCAGCGCTTGAAATTGCCAATCCGCGGTGGGCACCCGTGGTTATTAAGTCCATACTCTTTCTGAGAGAAGGCCCGTGCTCTGCAGGTTTTGTAAGAAACTTTGAACGGTGCAAACCTCTTCACACCATTTTTATTTCTTTTTCTATCTATCATTTTCTAATATTTAAATTACGTCACACATTCTTCGATTTCCCTCATTTTTCATCACTACTACTTTACCCTTCGACCAGATCTGACTATTTTACCTGCTTATCCGTTTTCATCCAGTTTTTCTGTTTTATTATGCTACTAATCTACAAATAAAACAACACCTAAAGTCGTTCCAATTATTTAATATTTGTAAAGGATATACAACGTTCCAAACTTATTCCTACCGGAACGTTATTTTCTACACGAATGGCAGCGATAGGATTGCATAGTGCAGTAACGCAGTAGGAGAGGGCCTGTATGGCGGCTATCGGCGCATAGCTCGCATACCGCGAAGCCAAAGCAACACGATTAGATAATATTTAAACATTAGGTTTAAATATTATCTAATCGTGTTGCTTCGCGGTATGCGAGCTATGCGCCGATAGCCGGGCGTTCGCGGTAGGGTTGCCAATAAGTTTTAAAAACCTATTTAGAGGCTAAATTTCCACCCATGCCGGGATTCGAACCCGCGACCTCTGGCTATCCGTGCCAGCGCTCTTTCCAACTGAGCTAATGGGCGACTCACCGGCATCAGTGAAATTTCGAACCTCTTTACAATATTCTCTGTATTACGTACATTTTTTTTTCTAATTTTTTTGTAATATGCGGGAAACCAGGCTAGTAATCTAAGGGGCCATCCATAAAATCCGTTGTAACGGTGCAAACCTCTTTACACCATTTTTTTATATTTCTTTAATACTGTGTATGATTTTCAAAATTTTAAATTATGTCACCCATTTTTAAGATTTCCCTCATTTTCATCATTACTACTCTACACCTTGACTAGACCTGCCTATTTTTACCTGCTTATTCCGCTTTTATCCGGTTTTCTGTTTTTCTATTATCTATAATCAGCCCACATCAACCCACTGCTGGGCATAGGCCTCCTTTTTACTGCGCCTTTCCTCACGGTCCTGTGACAATCTGATCCATCTCTGATCCGCAACCCTTACGATGTCGTCTGACCATCGTGTCGGTGGTCTGCCTACCAACCTCCTTCCCTCCCTTGGCCACCACTCGGATACTGCCCTGGAGCTCTATTTTTGAATCACTTCTCGCGTCGAGCGCTCGATTTTTACTAATTTTCGTTCGACATACGTAATTCCGTATTTTTGAATCACTCGACTGCAACGAATGGTCCTTACCACTCGTCTCGTATGTCGATCGATAGATTAATTGACAAAATTTGTGTCAATTTCAAATCGAGGTATTTAAGATAAGATAAGAATATTCTTTATTGTACACCATAGCACATATTATAAAACATGTAAAGATACAAAGTACAATTAGAAGTACAGGCGGCCTTATTGCTAAAAGCAATTTCTTCCTGACAACCTTATGACGGAAAGTTGCTGAAGGAAATAAGAAAGTAAGTAAGTATTTGTGCTTTTGTGCCGAATTGATTTTTTTGTTTCGACATTTTCGAACAAAAACAAACCAAAGTGTTATTATTTACGATCTATGACAGTGTTTTCTTTGTTTTGCAACTAAAGGCAAAGATTTTTCATCTAAACAGCCAACAAAACGAAATATCTTACGTTCTGTAACACTAACCTCTTGAGGTGCTCTGCCTGAGGGGCTAGGTTTCTGCGCGACCCGGTGAAATACTACCCGGGTTGGCGCTTTCAAGGATGCCTATGGGGACTACTCACAAATGACTACGCTTGGATTCCAAAAACCGACACCATTTAATATACACAGACCTAATATTTACATAACTAATCCTACACACTCAAATTGTCTCTCACTTAACCTACCACTGGTTTTAACCATTGTCCCTGTATTATCACTGTCTTTGTTACACACCGACACTCACACAACTTAACTACTGATGGACACTAGGGGCGACTTGCTCACTATTATTAACTACTGTACTTATTCCCGGTGAGAGGTACCTACGACTCTCAATGATCCTGGAGTGGCCGATATCGGGATCCCCAACATACCGCTCTCAGGATTCCCTATTATCTGGGGTGGCCACCATCGGGAACCCCAACGTGCCAACACCCAGAGGCTAATGTGGGCACACGAGATGTCCTAGGCCGGCTAATATCGGCGAACCAACATGCCATGCCCTAGGACATCTCGTGAGTGGCATCGGCTAACCTCGGATGGGCCCACAGAGGCGGACCACTGTACCGCTTCCGGCGATCAGCCGATGTGCCCTCACTTGCTCCTCAACCCTCTACAGATCGGGATCCCCTCCGACTGTCCTGAAGCCCTACCGGGACTCCCACAGCGAACCAGAAACCCCTTAAATTGACACCGGGACCGGACCTACGGTGAACGTCTTTACTGGTAGTGGGAGCCGCTCGACTGAGCTAGCGCTGCGCCTTTTATATTCGCGTCGCCGCCGTGCCGCGCCTCCCGCCAGTCCTTGCTGGCGTCACTGCATGCGGCGCCCCGCGCCGCGGGCCGCGCTCCGCTGGCGCCTTGTCACGCCGTGCCTGCGTGGTGCTTGTGGTGTGGCTGGTGACGTGGTCAGCTACGTCACATTCCCCCCCTTCGTGTGAGGATTTTTTCCTGTGGGGAAAAAATCAGCATTACAGAAACGCCCAGAAGGGTTGCCCTAACACTTTACTCCTTTACGCGTTTTCCCCGACTGTCTAATAACACGAACTTGCCTTTTAATCCTTTTCCTAGAACCTTTTTAGTAGTTTACTTTGTTATTAACTTGTTTTGTAGCTCTTTAGCTGTTTTATTTACATGATTGTAACCTGATAACCTCCCGACAATACAATTTACCGATAAATAAGCTGTCATCGACTTTTTTTTTTTTTTGCGTTCCGTTCTACGGCTACTTGTCGCCCCTAGTGTCGATAAAATCGTTCGTAAAAAAAATAAAGTTGTACCAAGAATTTATTTGTTTCGTTTTCTGTAAATATCATCTTTTATTTTTCTGTGTGGTATTCCTTTAAATCCTTCACGTGGCTCGTTATCAATCGCCTTCTTCGTGCCTGGTCACTTAACTTAAACATTACGGGTGACATTATCTCGACTATTCTATAGGGTCCTGAAAACTTTGGTGCTTGTTTCGCACAGAAGTCTCGACCCGCGTTTGAGAGTGGGAATTCTCTTTTCAGTACTAAATCCCCTAGGCGTGGTTCCCACTGTCTCCGGTGCTTGTCGTAATGTATTTTTTGTCTGTTCGATGCCGTGTTCTGATGTATTCGTGCTAGTTCATATACCTCCTCGATTCTTTGTCTTTCTTTTAGGGCTGGTGTAGGGAAATCGTTTCTATCTCCTGGCATTTTAAGTTCTCTTCCGAACAGCATGAAGGCCGGCGTATATTTAGTTGATTCTTGTCGTGATGTGTTAAGTGCGAAGTTAAACTCTGGCAAGAACTCGTCCCATTTTTTGTGGTTTTCAGATATGTAAGCTGTTATCATTGATTCTAACGTCTTGTTAACTCTCTCTGTGGGGTTACATTGTGCTGAATAGGGAGGTGTTAGTCTTTGTTCGATGCCGTATTTCTTGAGTTCGTCCTGAAACTGTTTACTGACGAATTGCCGGCCATTATCGGACAAAATTGTTCTAGGACATCCGTAGCGCATAAGAATGCATTCTTTCAGGGCTCTTATTATGGTCGTTGCGGTTGCTGTTCTCAGTGCTCTTACTTCGGTCCACTTTGTAAACTTGTCGTGGAATACTATTATATAGTTGTACCCTTTCGATGACCTTGGGAGTGGTCCTATTAGATCCGTTGTTATTGTTTGCCATGGTTCTGTATCATTGTTTACGTGCATTAAGCCTGCTGTTTTTGTTTGCTGTGGTTTATTTCGTTGACAAGTTTCGCAGTTTCTCACGTATTTTGCAACATCTCGGTACATTCCTGGCCAGTAGTACCGTTGAGCTATCTTATTTAAAGTTTTGGCTGTTCCCAGATGGCCCGCGTTAGGTGAATCGTGGTTCTCCTGGAGTATCTCTGTCTTTGAACTTTTCGGTATGCAAAGTTTCCATTCTGATTGCGGTTGTATCTTTACCCCGTATGACATACTTCCGATCTTCTTGTAGAGTTTTTTGTCTCTGATGCAGTAACTCGGATCTATATTTGGTGTTTCTTCGGTTTGTTTCTTTTTCCCTTCATACCAGTTATCCGTCGTGGTGTTCATATCTGTAGTACATACCGGGTTTCGCGATAACTCGTCTGCTACTTGGTTTTCTTTACCGCTTCTATACTGTATTTGGAAATCGTACTGTTGTAGTTGCAGTGCCCATCTAGCAAGTCTTCCCGAAGGGTTTTTAAGATTATTCAGCCATTTCAGTGCTTGGTGATCGGTCAGTACTGTGAAATGGTATCCCTCCACGAATGCTCTCATTTTCTCGATCGCCCATACCACCGCCAGACACTCCTTTTCCGACGTCGAATATCGTGTTTCCCGTGGTAGCAACGATCTACTCGCGTACATGATTACTTTTTCCTGTCCTTCATGTTCCTGTGTTAGTACGGCTCCTAGTCCGACGTCACTGGCGTCGGTCTGAATTGTGAACGGTTTCGTGAAGTCTGCTCTCGTTAGTACCGGGCTTCGAGTTAGTAGTTGTTTCATTGTGTTGATTGCCTTTTCCTGTTCTTTTCCCCATGCGAATTTTTGTTCTTTCTTCAGTAGTCGGACCAGTGGTTCCATTATTTCAGCGTATCCTGGTATGAACTTCCTGTACCAAGACGTCATTCCGATGAATCTTCTTAGTTCCTTTACCGTTGTTGGCGCTTTCAGTTGTATTATTGCTTTAACCTTGTTCTCGTTCATTTTTATCCCTTCCCTTGTTACGACGTGTCCCAAGTACTCTACTTCGGCTTTACAGAACTCGCATTTCTCTCTGTTGATGTTTAGTCGGGCCTCTCTTATTCTTTTGAAGATCTCTCTTAGGTGGTCTACGTGTTCTGTGAAGGTGTTGCTGCATACTATTATGTCGTCCAGATAAACGTAGGCGTTTGGTTCTAACTCTGGTCCGATGACCATGTCCAGTAGCCGTTGAAACGTTGCCCCACTAGAGTGCAGACCAAAAGGCATTACTCTGAATTGGTATAGTCCTCGTCCCGGGACTGTGAATGCTGTATAAGGTTTGCTTTCGTCTTCCAAAGCCACGTTCCAGTATCCATTCTTGAGATCCAGTTTCGAGAAGTAGTTAGCGTTTCTTAGTTTTTCTAAGGTATCATCTATTTGGGGTATCGGGTATGCGTCTTTCTCTGATATCTCGTTTATCCTCCTGAAATCAATACAGAATCTGTAGTCCCCATTCTCTTTCTTCGCTAGTACAATTGGTGAGCTGTATGGACTGCTTGACTTTTCTATCACCCTGTCTTCCATCATTTTTGTAATCTTTTCATCTATTATCTGTTGTAGTTTGGGGTTTCTTGGATAATACTTTTGTTTCACCGGTACTGTATGTTTCATTTTTATTTTATGTTTCAGCCAAGTGTTTCCTTTTGCCGTTCTTTCGCATGCCTCAAATTCCTGCTGTAATATTTTCTTCAGTCTCTGTTCCTGGTCTTCTGTTAGGGTATCGGTTATGACTTCTGTTTCTCTTGATTTTGTTTCTTGTTTTACCTGTGGTTTTTCCCATGATAATTTGAGGCCGATTCTGTTTATTATATCCATCCCTATTATATTTATTGCGGAACCGGGCAGATAGCTTACTTGGTGCACAAAGCTTATCCCGTTGATTTCTAATTCTAGAGCAAATGCTTTTGTGATACTTAATGTACTACCATCAGCTAGTGTGATACTGCGTTTACATATTAGTTCTTTGGCTGCTCCTCCTGTTAGGCAAAACAGATACGTTTCTTGGTTAATATACGAATTAGTTGATCCCGTATCTATTAGTGCTTTGAAAGTCTTGTTTCTTACCTTCATGTCGACGTAGTGTCTATTGTCTTTCCTTTCATCCTCTCCTGAGGTGTTGGCGTATTCGTTTCTCCTGATTCCTTCTAGGTTCCTCCCTGATTCACAACAATTTCGCGACAACTTGCCTATTACTCCACATTGCCTGCAGAAAATAGCTCTTCTTCCCCTACATTCCTTCGATTGATGGCCGTATTTTCCACAGTTCCAGCAGCATCGTATCGTCTCGTATGTCGGGGTTATCTTGCGACCTGTTTCTGGCATGTTTCGTGTCTGGTCTAGCCACCTTGAGTTTGCTATTGGCGAGTATTGACGTTCTGTTATAGCCGTATGATAGTTGTTGCGTTCCTGCTGTATTTTCTCGTACTCATTCGCTAGGGTGATCAGGTCCCGAATGTTCTTGACGTCTTGTCTCTTAGCATAGCACTTGTAGTCTGGATGCATGTTTTGGTATATTCGTTCTAACTTCTCTACCTCGTTCATTTTCCGTGTCTTCGGATAAGTGTTTGTAGGTCTATCAGATAGTTAATGAAACGCTCTGTGTACCCCTGTTTTCGTGAAATAATTCTTTCAAGTAGCTCTGTTTCAAAATTTCTTGGGAAGTAATATTCTTTGAATTCTTCTGTAAATTCTGCAAAGGATTTCCACTGTGAGCTGTTGTTTCTATGCCATAGGAGCGCTTTCCCTTTGAGAACTTTTGGCAATACGGCTAGTGCTGCATCAGGCTTCGTATCATTTATTTTCATTAGTTCTTCCAACCTTTCCAGGAATTCAACTGGATCTTCCCCGATGTTGAACACCAGATCCATGTTGGTGGGCATGTTGATCGAGGCATTCTCCATGTTTGCCATGACTTCAGTAAATTCTCCGTGATTATTTTTATCTTGCTGGGGGTTCGCACTCGATGACTTCCCTGACTACACTGTTAAGTTCTCTGACAGACTCTGACTTTAGGATAATCGTCGTTTCGTCACTTGTGTGAGTATGGTCCCTAGGATATATGGGTTTTAAACGTTGGGCGCCATTGTAACACTAACCTCTTGAGGTGCTCTGCCTGAGGGGCTAGGTTTCTGCGCGACCCGGTGAAATACTACCCGGGTTGGCGCTTTCAAGGATGCCTATGGGGACTACTCACAAATGACTACGCTTGGATTCCAAAAACCGACACCATTTAATATACACAGACCTAATATTTACATAACTAATCCTACACACTCAAATTGTCTCTCACTTAACCTACCACTGGTTTTAACCATTGTCCCTGTATTATCACTGTCTTTGTTACACACCGACACTCACACAACTTAACTACTGATGGACACTAGGGGCGACTTGCTCACTATTATTAACTACTGTACTTATTCCCGGTGAGAGGTACCTACGACTCTCAATGATCCTGGAGTGGCCGATATCGGGATCCCCAACATACCGCTCTCAGGATTCCCTATTATCTGGGGTGGCCACCATCGGGAACCCCAACGTGCCAACACCCAGAGGCTAATGTGGGCACACGAGATGTCCTAGGCCGGCTAATATCGGCGAACCAACATGCCATGCCCTAGGACATCTCGTGAGTGGCATCGGCTAACCTCGGATGGGCCCACAGAGGCGGACCACTGTACCGCTTCCGGCGATCAGCCGATGTGCCCTCACTTGCTCCTCAACCCTCTACAGATCGGGATCCCCTCCGACTGTCCTGAAGCCCTACCGGGACTCCCACAGCGAACCAGAAACCCCTTAAATTGACACCGGGACCGGACCTACGGTGAACGTCTTTACTGGTAGTGGGAGCCGCTCGACTGAGCTAGCGCTGCGCCTTTTATATTCGCGTCGCCGCCGTGCCGCGCCTCCCGCCAGTCCTTGCTGGCGTCACTGCATGCGGCGCCCCGCGCCGCGGGCCGCGCTCCGCTGGCGCCTTGTCACGCCGTGCCTGCGTGGTGCTTGTGGTGTGGCTGGTGACGTGGTCAGCTACGTCACAGTTCCGTTTCCGTTACGGTAGTTTCCGGTTTTTGTAATTTCTGCGTGGAACGGATCAAATACAATACTTCAAATTGTACTGGCAACACTTCAGGCGAACGATTCAAAAACAGGGAAAAAAGAGATCATGCGACTTAGAAGACGAGTGTGACTTACGTCGCATTCGACGGTACAATTTCTTGAGTGATTCAAAAATAGATCTCCTGGTCCACCGGCCGTCTTCCCTTCTAGCCAATTGTCTGTTTTTATTATACACTAGCTGCCCAGCGAACTTCGTACCGCCTAACAGTCGATACTTTTTTTTTTTTCAATTTTTCTCTCCGTAAGAACCATCCTCGTACTTCAAGGAATATTCTAAAAAAAGAATTAGCGAAATCGGTTCAGCTGATCTCGAGATTTGCGCTTACCAACACATTCAGCGATTCATTTTATATTATAGACTAGCTGACCCAGCGAACTTCGTACCGCCTAACAGTCGAATCTTAATTTGTTTTTAGTTTGCCACCGTAAGAACCATCCTCGTATTTCAAGGAACGTTCTAAAAAAAAATATTAACGAAATCTGTTCAGCTGCTCTCGAGATTTGCGCTTACCAACACATTCAGCGATTCATTTTTATATTATAGACTAGCTGACCCAGCGAACTACGTACCGCCTGACAGTCGAATCTTAATTTGTTTTTTAGTTTGCCACCGTAAGAACCATCCTCGTACTTCAAGGAACGTTCTAAAAAAAAAAATTAACGAAATCTGTTCAGCTGCTCTCGAGATTAGCGCTTACCAACACATTCAGCAATTCATTTTTATATTATAGATCAAATAAAATAAGTATAAGTAAAGCACAAGGTTGAAGTCGTTCCAGTTTTATTATTTATTAAAAGATATACTTCTTCTTCTTCAGGCTATATTATGTAGTCCACTGCTGGACATAGCCCTCTCCTAATGAGCGCCATAGTCCCCTGTCTTCAATATTAAAGAAAAAATTGGCAACCCTAGTTCTACGCACACTCACGGCGTACTTCGCTTGTTTGCATGTGTGTATGTATTGTCTATTGTGTAACAGGTAGCTATCGTGTTTGGATAAAGCGGCGATTAGACAAGGTTACAAGTCACAACTAATTATAGGTAACTGATTAGAGAACGTTGTGAACTGAAAGATGTATTGACTACAATTGAGAACACTATTTTATTTTTAATGCACTAACCCGTGCTAAGGAACAAATTTAAAAACTCAATTGGTAGAGTGCTGGTACGGATAGCCAGAGGTTGCGGGTTCGAATCCCGGCATGGGTGAAATTTTTAGCCTCTAAATAGGTTTTTAAATACAATTGAGAATTTCTATTAAAACTTGGATGCCGGCAGAAACTGCCGAAACGTCGGAAAATTGTAAAGATGTAATAAACGAGCATAAATCCGTATGAAAACAGTTTTAACAATGTTTGTTATAGAGCTCTTCCGAAACGGTTTCGCTGATTTTTATGAAACATCCATTTAGATATTATTTTATCAAAATCTGACCATTGGTTAAAAACAGTTATGAGGAAATATAGGACCGGACATACTCACATACATAAATCGATATCAACCCCTGTATGCCCCCACTGCTGGGGCACGGGCCTCTTCCAGCATCTCAGGAAGGTTAGGCCATGCTCCACCACGGGGGCCATGTCCGGGTTGGAGGATTGTAAGACAGTGGCGGGCCTTACTGCTACAAGTTATTTGATGAAGTTGGGAAATATGCTATGGAATAGTCCGGGCCCCCGTGGTGGCCGTGTTTATATAAATTGAAGGAAAGTTAGGCCATACTCCACCACGGGGGCCTAGTCCGGGTTGGTGGAGGATTGCCAGACCTCACTTCACTTCAATTACGAAAATACAATAATTATGCAGTTTAGTGGTCTGTTTCTGTTGCTGCAGAAGGCAGCCGACTCCACATTTTGCTGACAGAGAGAGCCCTCAGCGTTGGATTTCAGTCTATCTAATCTAAAGGCTTTTACCTTAATTCCAGGTCCGCCTGGAGTCCATAGGCGCCGAGGACATAGTGGACGGCAATCCTCGGCTCATTCTGGGTCTCATCTGGACGATCATCCTGCGGTTCCAGATCCAGGAGATTGAAATCGATGTCGTAAGTACTCGCAAGGACGTAAATCCGTAAATGTAAGCGTAAACAAACGGAAATCGAAAATGTCTTTTTAACGTCAAAATTGAATTTCTGTCGAATGTATTTACTTATGTATATGTTATTATCCCAACTGTTGTTTTGAGGTAACATTTTTGTTTTTGTTTTTCATATAATTTTGATTTATCTTTGTGTAAATTTTTCGCATGCCAGATGTAACAGTAACATATTAGTTGGTATACTTAAGCGTAAGCGTAAATATGAACCAGACTGTAAACAAAAACGCGGACGTTAATATAAACCAGAATGTAAACATATGTAAAGGAAAACAGAAAACAGAAAAGGAAAACAGAATGTAAAGTCGGTGATACGGACCAGAATGTAAACGTAAACGAGAACGTGCTTGGTGCGAGTTTTTTACATAATCCATCGCGTTAACGTAAACTCATATTTCTATGGCATCGAAGAAGCGCCACATAGCGACAAGTATGGAAATTAAAATTGCTGAGTGCGAGTTGTAATGGTTTACGTTGAGAATTGAACACGTTTACCAGCCAAAACGCGAATAAACGCGAGTGCTAGTTGTACTGTGACATCGTTTTGCCAGTTCGAACGGTTAACTTACTCATACTCACTACTCAATGCTCGATTAACGCGGTAGTAAAGTTATTCGATTGTATCTGTCAAACTCGCACTAAGCACTCAGTAGTGGGGATGTACAAGGGTCGATATCGATGTAAAGTAAGCGACAACGTAAATATGAACCAGTATGTAAACGTAAACTATAACGTTAATATTGTTACGGGCTAAGGTTCTGGATTTGGATGTAAAACGCCAATGACAACTTCTTAGGATTTATTCACGCAGGGTCTGGTCTGCAGGTCTTCACGACACGAAGTCCACACGTAGATTCCAATTGCAGGTTCAATCGAAGTCCAATAGTATCGCTGAGGTCGTAGGTTATCGCTCGTATCGCAGGTATGTTCGCTCGAAGTTCACTCTTCGCTAGTCCAAACGGAACTGACAGCGCGCCGCGGCGACCGCTATTTATATCCGCCGGCCAGGGTTCTAGAACATTCCCGTAACTATGTACCTACACTCGGTACACGCGGCAAGGTCGCTCGAACAGTTACTCATTTAAAGAGTTTTGAACCTTACTCTAGTGGACATACGAGTCACTATTGCTTGCAGCGTTTTATTGTTTACTAAAACGCAGCATGCGGCGACTATTCGATAGGCTTCCAGAAGGCTCTATTCTAGATGGTTCGGGATAGGACCGCGACAATATGAACCAGTATGTAAACGTAAACGACAACGTAAATATGAACAAGAACGTAAAAGTATACGTAAGATAAGATAAGAATATTCTTTATTGTACACACCAGAAAATAATTACAGAGACAACAGTATGGACCAGAATGAAAACGTTAACTGGAAGAATTTGTTTTGAATTTGCTATGCTTTAGAGGGCGTCATGTACGATCTAGTTAATGTAATAATGCCATGTGTACAACATGACTGCAATAAATTAATTGAATTGAATGTGTCTCTGAGATTATGAATTCACATGTCTGTCTGAAGAGAGGTGGTAGCGAAGCGGTAAAACGCATGTTCACAATCGGAAGGTCGTGGGTCGGAATCCCGGCATGTACCAGCCTGCCTGTCGCTGCCTGTGCGTAATACAGAGAGTATTGTAAAGAGGTTCCAAATTTCACTGATGCCGGTGAGTCGCCCATTAGCTCAGTTGGAAGAGCGCTAGCACGGATAGCCAGAGGTCGCGGGTTCGAATCCCGGCATGGGTGGAATTTTTAGCCTCTAAATAGGTTTTTATAAACTAAATTAATCAAAAATACCGCCCCGGGACACACTCGATCCAAAAGTTTCCATGACGCTAGCAGCATTACCCGGTTGCACCGCCAGGAAGATGCTCTGCGTCAGGTATGCCCCGGAACGAACGTCATACCGCCGACCAGGCTCAGGACTCAGGCGCCGACCGATGTCCCGAAAAAAAAGTTTTCCCTCATCCCTCCAGACCCCAGTTGTTTGCACGGCCACTAAACTAACGTGTCTGACTCTCTCTTGCTCCAGGATGAGGAGAACGAGTCCTCAGAGAAGAAATCCGCCAAGGACGCCCTCCTGCTGTGGTGCCAGCGCAAGACAGGCGGCTACCACGGCGTTCATATCCACAACTTCACAGACAGCTGGCGTTCCGGCTTGGGCTTCAACGCTCTCATTCACTCCCACAGGTATGGGTATACCTCACTCACTCACTGATTCAAATTCAAAAATATGTCCAAAAAAATATCCAAATATAACTTCACTGAGTAGTGGGCGAGAGATCAACGTTCTTATTCACTCCCACAGGTATACGCGGCTCACTCACTCACTCATTTTTTTTTATTTGTGAAATACGTTATGTGTTTCGTATTATCTAGCCGCTCTTGGAAACCTGTTTGGTTTATCTGTTAGCGGCGGTCGTTCTTAGTTTTTAATTTTACATGCACAACTTAAGAAAGGCCTACGGAACGTCCGTATTGGCACGCTATACGAGTATTTAGAAATTAATCATATTAAGTAGCGGCCATTCACAATCCGTAGGTACGGTCTTCAGCATATCGGACCTCTACAGGCGTTTATAAAGATAGGTAGATACTATTAGGTAGGTAAATATAGTGGTTGATCAGCTGTCGACCGCCCACCGAACGCAGCCCCGCTCCCCGCGACCGCTTTATTCAAATCCAAAAATAACTGCACCGACTCTTAGGCTAGTAGTATTTATACTATTTTATTTTTAATGCACTAACCCGTGCTAAGGACAAAATTTAAAAACATATTTAGAGATCTGCCACGGATAGCCAGAGGTTGCGGGTTCGAATCCCGGCATGGGTGAAATTTTTAGCCTCTAAATAGGTTTTTAAATTTGTTCCTTAGCACGGGTTAGTGCATTAAAAATAAAAAATAAAAAAATAGTATAACATATTTAGAGCCTAAAAATTCCACCCATGCCGGGATTCGAACCCGCAACCTCTGGCTGGCACGGATAGCCAGAGGTTGCGGGTTCGAATCCCGGCATGGGTGGAATTTTTAGCCTCTAAATAGGTTTTTAAAAAAGCACATTACAAACTTTGTCGCGGTGTGTCTCTGCTGCTGCAAATGGCAACTGACTCGGCATAGTGCTGGGGGCGTGAACCCTGAGCGCTGATTTTCAGTCAGTACCGAAAGCCCTAAGTGCTCTAGAGCGCGGCGTGGCCTGCTGCAAAGTAATAAATAAAACAAATATAATAAATACAATCAACATAACAGTAAAAACAATCAACATAATAAAACATTTGTAAACAAAATAAAAATATTGCTTTATAGTTAGGCCATTAAACGCACCACATTCAGTCACTCACTCATTCAAATTCAAAAATATGTCCAAAAATATATCCGAAATTAACTTAACCGAACACAACGTTGAACCACAACTTCAACGCTCTCATTTACTTCCACAGGTATGCCCGCCTCACTCACTCAGTCATTCATTCAAATTCAAAGATATATCCAAAAATAACTTCGCTAATTACTGAACCACGTAATTAGTGAAGTTATTTATTATGTAAGTTTATTATTGTATTCCACCTTCTTTTCCTGCACTACCCTTTGCCAGTCTCTTCTACACCAAAGGTTTGCTGGAAGAGAATGCTTCTTGCATTAAGTACGTCTTGTACATTTACTCATGTAATTAGTGCAATAAAGAATTAAAAAAAAACACAACTTCAACCCTCTTATCCACTCCCACAGGTATACCCGCCTCACTCACACACTCATTCATTCATTAAAATTCAAAAATATTTCCGATAATTACTTCACCAAGTACTGGACCAGAAATTCAACGCTCTCATTCACTCCCACAGGCAAACCCGCCTCACTCACACACTCATTCATTGAAACTCAAAAATATGCCCAAAAATAACTTCAGAGTGCTTAGTGCGAGTTTTTTAACTACTCGATCGCGTTAACGTAAACTCATATGTCTATGGCATCGAGGAAGCGCCACCTAGCGACAAGTATGGAAATTAAAATTGCTGAGTGCGAGTTATAATGGTTTACGTTGAGAAGTGAATACGTTTACCAGCCAAAACACGAATAAACTCGAGTGCGAGTTGTACTGTGACAGCGTTTTGCCAGTTCGAACGGTTAACTTACTCATACTCACTAGGTACTCAATGCTCGATTAACGCGGTAGTAAAGTTATTCGATTGGATCTGTCAAACTCGCAATAAGCACTCAGCAACTATTGGACCACAGCTCCAACGCTCTCACTCACTCCCACAGGTAGTGGGTATAACCACCTGAGTCACTCGCTCACTCATTTATTCAAATTCAAAAACATGTCCAAAAATTACTTCACCAAGTACTGGGCCAGAGCTTCATTGCTCTCATTCACTCCCACTCAGTCAGTCAGTCGCTCCCTCACTCATCCCGAAAACAAAATTCACCAGACAACGACAATCGGATCGGCTAATTGAGAGTAAAAATGTGTTTTTTAAACTAAAACTTTCGTAAGCACAACACATTATAGACTTTTAGGACTTTTCCGATATAACAACACCCGTAAGTAAATCCGGACTAAAAGTCTACAGTAAAAATGTGCTAAATTGTTCTCTTCTCTTCCGCCCACAGGCCAGACCTGTTCCGCTGGAGCGACCTGCCGGTGAACGATCACGTGGAGACCCTGAACCATGCCTTCGACGTCGCCCACAACAACCTGGGGATCCCCAAATTGCTGGACGCTGAGGGTGAGGATCGAATCAAAGCTTTTATTTTATTTCAGCTTTTTAGTGGCTAAATAAATTAATTTTTTTCTGAATTCTAGTCATAACATGCTATAGTTATATATATACATATATTGATATCAACCCTCTGTACGTGCCCACTGCTGGGGCTGGGGTCTGTTCATGCATCGCAGGAAGGTTAGGCCATACTCCACCACGGGGGCCAGTCCGGGTTGGCGGAGGATTGTAGGATAGCGGCGGGCCTTACTGTCAGAAGTCAACAAGCCGCCCATAAGGCCCCTGACCAACGTCCATTTGCCTACTTACTAATGTGAGATATCCAGTCCTCTGACCATCCCCAGACGTGGCGATAAATCCACTGCCATTTCAACCGTTCAACCATTTGCCTAGTTAGAAATGTGAGCTAAATAGTCCTCTGACCATCGCCAGACGTGGTGACCAGTCAACTGGTATTTCAACCTATTGCCTAGTTAGAAATATGGGCTAACCAGTCCTCTGAACATCTCCAGACGTGGTGACCAGCGCACTGCCATTTCTACTATTCCACCATTCAACCATTTGCCTAGTTAGAAATGTTGAGCTAACCAGTCGTCTCGCCATTTTCAGACGTGGACACGAGTAGACCAGACGAGAAGTCCGTGATGACCTACGTGGCGAGTTACTACCACACCTTCGCCCGCATGAAGAACGAGCAGAAGAGTGGACGAAGAATCGCCAACGTGAGTACTTACATTTATATTTAGGTTAGTGCGAGAGGCCGTGATGGCCTCCCATGAAGAACGAGCAGAAGAATGGCTTCTGATTGGGGTATCGCTAACGTGAGTACATACAGTAGCCGGGCGAGAGGCCGTGATGGCCTCCCATGAAGATCAAACTGCCGAAGAAGATATAACGTGAGTACGTACGTCTGCAAACGTATATACGTAGGTTGCTGAGAGGCCACGACGGCCACTCAAATAAATAACATGCGGACCATGTATGTATGTATGACTAGATTGGTATGCACTCAACGACGAGAACCAGCAGGCCGACCGACAGGCCATCATAGCGTCTAGTAGTAGACCAACCGAAAGTTAACCAGGCCAGGCAGGCCGGTAGAGGCCGTGATGGCCTTACATAAACGGCCCAACTAGGAGGCCAAGTCCGCAAATTCCAGGTCTAATTTGAAGTCCAACTCCTCCTCCAGATCATCGGTCAGCTGATGGACGTGGACGCAAGAAAGAACGAGTACTCCCGCCTGGTGTCGGCCCTGCTGGAGTGGATCCGGCTGAAGATCGAGGAGCTGGGCGGCCGGGACTTCCCCAACGCTCTGGACGGCATCCAGCGGTTGCTGCTGGCCTTCAAGCAGTACCGCACCGTGGAGAAACCCCCGAAGTGAGTGCTAGACCTGGTTGTTATGAGGTACTTCAATCTTACTGCTGGTGTTATGAAATGTTGTGTATTCTAAATTTTTCTTCTTCTTTCTATATTCTATTTTCCTCTTCCTCGTTCTGTTTTCTTCTTTTTTCGAGAGTATGATCGCGACGGTAAGTAAGGCCAAGTTTAGAGTAAGTCTCAAGTAACCTCGTCTGGTCTGAACACGTCTGGCCCGGGACTTCCCCAACGTGCTGGACGGCATCCAGCGCTAAGTCTAGAGTAAGTGTGAAGTTTTCACGTCTGGTCTGAGCTCTGCTGGAGAGGATCCGGCCGAAGATCGAGGAGCCGGGCGGCCGGGACTTCCTCAACGTGCTGGTAGGCGTCCAGCGGTTGCTGCTGGCCTTCAAGCAGTACCGCACCGTGGAGAAACCCCCAAAGTGAGTCTTAGACCTGGTTTGTACGAGGTACTCCAAGCTTAATTCTGGGGTAATTTAATTGTGTGTAAGAATTTTTCTTAGTTCAGATTCAGATTTCTTTAATGCCATTATCATTGTCATTACAGTTCTTGCTTTCTAGTTTTCGTCTTCTTGCTTTGTTCTCTTTTCTTCTTTCTTAGAGAATATTATCGCAAAGTAACAGCACAGAGTAAAGAATCTTCTTTCTCTTTCTTTTTATTGGTCAGCACATTTCATTTCTATCTATTTGCTCCATGGAACAGCTTTTTTACACCTTGCCAACCTATTTACGCCAAGACCTACGAGCTCTTCCATTTTAGTTTAGTATTTTCCTGAGCACTCCCACATTTGTTCCTCCCACATTCCCTCCCCGATCTAACAGCAGCTCCCTCCCCTCAGGTACAAGGAGCGCTCCGAGATCGAAGCTCTGTTCTTCAGCATTAACACCATGAACAAGTCGCTGGTGGGCGAGCCCTGGGCCCCGCTGGAGGGGCAGCTGCCTCAAGACCTGGAGCGAGCTTGGCAGCAGCTGGAGCAGGTCAGTGTCCCAGCAGGAGTGTTGAAGCGTAATAGTTAGTGTGGTAGTGGGTAGATTCGGGCGTACTGGCGTGCCTTAGGGGAGGCCTGTGGCTAGGAATGGACGAGTACTGTCCGATTGATTGATCGAATGCTTTGGGCCCCATTGGAGGGGCAGGTGACCAAGGACCTGGAGCGAGCTTGGCAGCAGCTAGAGCAGGTCAGTGTTCCAGCAGGAGTGTTGGGGAATATGGAAGATGTGTTTGTGTGTGATATGTGTGCCTTGGGGGAAGACGTCTAGCAATGGACGAGGACAGTTCGACTGACTGATTGATTGACTGATTGATTGATTGATATGAGCCTCACTGGAGGGATGAAGCCCCAGGACCTGGAGCGAGCCTGACAGCAGCTGGAGTAGGTCAGTGTTCTCGAAAGAGTGTTGAGGAGTTTAGGAGATGTGGTGTTGTGTGATGTATGGGTACTGGCGTGCCTTGAGGGAGGCAGGCCAGCAGTGCACAAGTACAGTCCGATTGATTGATCCATATGTTGATTGATTGATCTATGCCCCATTGGAGGGGCGAAGCCCTAGGACCTGAGGCGAGCTTGGCAGCAGCTGGAGCAGGTCAGTGGTCCAGCAGGAGTGTTGGAGAATATGAAAGATGTGGTGGTGTGTGATGTGTGCCTTGGGGGAGGACGTCTAGCAATGGACGAGTATAGTCCGATTGATTGATTGATTGATTGATAAGGGCCCCATTGGAGGGATGAAGCCCTAGGACCTGGAGCGAGTCTGACAACAGCTGGAGCAGGTCAGTATTCTTGAAAAAGAGTGTTGACTAAGGAGGTTAAAGAACCTGCCATGTCCTGCGCTGTGCTTTGATTCTGAAATCGTATGTTTTTTCACAGGCGGAGCACGCGCGTGAGATCGCTCTGAGGACCGAGCTGCTAAGGCAGCAGAGGCTCGAGCAACTGAACTACAAGTTTAACACAAAGGTGCGTACTGAAACATACCACCGGCGTTGCCATTTTGTAATTTTTGTCATAAATTTTGTAACTTTTGAACCCCATTTGTAACTTTTTGTGACGTGACTTAATTTTCAACTTTCTTGTAACTTTTGTCACAAATTTTGTAATATTTGAACCCCCTTTGTAACTTTTTGTGACGTGAATTAATTTTTAATTAGTAACTTTTGTCACAAATTTTGTAACTTTTGTAACTTTTTGTGACGTGACTTAATTTTTAACTTTCTTGTAACTTTTGTCACAAATTTTGTAATATTTGAACCCCCTTTGTAACTTTTTATGACGTGAATTAATTTTTAATTTGTAACTTTTGTCACAAATTTTGTAACTTTTGTAACTTTTTGTGACGTGACTTGATTTTTAACTTTCTTGTAACTTTTGTCACAAATTTTGTAATATTTGAACCCCCTTTGTAACTTTTTGTGACGTGAATTAATTTTTAATTAGTAACTTTTGTCACAAATTTTGTAACTTTTGTAACTTTTTGTGACGTGACTTAATTTTTAACTTTCTTGTAACTTTTGTCACAAATTTTGTAATATTTGAACCCCCTTTGTAACTTTTTGTGACGTGAATTCATTTTTAATTAGTAACTTTTGTCACAAATTTTGTAACTTTTGTAACTTTTTGTGACGTGACTTAATTTTTAACTTTCTTGTAACTTTTGTCACAAATTTTGTAATATTTGAACCCCCTTTGTAACTTTTTGTGACGTGAATTAATTTTTAATTTGTAACTTTTGTCACAAATTTTGTAACTTTTGAACTACTTTTGTAACTTTTTGTGACGTGACTTAATTAGTAACTTTTTGTAACTTTTGTCATACATTTCGTAACTTTTGCACCCCTTTTGTAACTTTTTGTAACGTGATTTGTAATTATTGTCATACATTTTGTAACTTTTGAACCTTTGTAACTTTTTACGACGTGACTTAATTTGTCACAAATTTTGTAACTTGAAGCCCCTCTGTAACTTTTTGTGTCACGACTTATATTATAAGATTCCAATAATTGAATTGTGCCCACAGTCTGTGCTGCGAAAGGGCTACCTCAAGGAGATGATCCAAGTGCTTTCGGACCCGCGCTACGGGTCCAACCTGGCGCAGGTCGACGCCACTGTCAAGAAACACGAGGCCATCTCTGCTGATATCCTGGCCAGGTACGCTAAGATGTGATAAGAGGGAGAGAGGGTGAGAGCAAGAGATACAGAGAGAGGGTGAGAGCAAGAGATACAGAGAGAGAGGAAGAGGGGGAGAGAAAGGGGGAGGGAGAGGGGGGAGAGAGTGAGGGAGAAAGAGAGAGAGAGGGAGAAGGAGGGAGAGAGGGGGAATGAGGGAGAAAGAGAGGGAGAGACAAGGGGAGGGGAGAGCAGATAAATAGAGAGAGAGAGAGAAATAATTATAATAAATAATTATTTCTAATTAATTATTATTTACTAAAATTTTTATTTACTAAAATAAATAAAAAGGCACAATATTAAAAGAAAAAAAACCAAAACAGCAAAAAATTCCCAAAACACACCAAAACATTAACAGATACCGTAAATGCCTTAAAAGAAAAAAATGCCTTAAAGAGGTTTGCACCGTCACAACGATTTCCCTGCCCCCGCAGGAAGGAGCGTTTCGAGGACCTGTCCGCGATGGCGGGCGAGCTGGTGCGCGAGGGCTACCACGGCGCCGCCGCCGTGGAGCGCGGCTGCGGGGAGGTGCTGGGGCGCTGGGCCGCGCTGCTGCAGCTGCTGGAGCGGCACCGCGCCGCGCTGGCGGCGCTGGCGGCGCTCACGGCGCTGCTGCGGGAGGCCGACGCCAGGACCAACACCGTGCACGAGATGAAGGTACACTCATCAACATGATGAAGTAGCCGATAGCTGCCCATTACTACGCGCAAGATAAAGATAGTGAGGGTAGGTTTCGAGCAGCTTCGAGGTGCTGAACTGCTGGAGAGACTCACTGCGCTACTGCGGGAGGCCGACGCCAGGACCAACACCGTACACGAGATGAAGGTACACTCATCAACGACATGATATGCTCTCAGCGATGTGACCGCCCATTGTATAACATTACTTAGATGCTGGATGCACCGTGCACGAGATGAAGGTACACTCATCAACGACCTCATATGCTCTCAGCAACCTGACGCCAGGATCAACACCGTGCACGAGATGAAGGTACACTCATCAACGACATGATGCTCTCAGCGATGTGACCGCCCATTGTATAACATTACTTAGATGCTGGATGCACCGTGCACGAGATGAAGGTACACTTATCAACGACATGATATGCTCTCAGCGACCTGACGCCAGGACCAACACCGTGCACGAGATGAAGGTACACTCATCCTCATGTTCAACTAGTCGATCGCTGCCCATTACTACGCGCAAGGTAAAGATAGTGAGGGTAGGTTTCGAGCAGCTTCGAGGTGCTGAACTGCTGGAGAGACTCACTGCGCTACTGCGGGAGGCCGACGCCAGGACCAACACCGTGCACGAGATGAAGGTACACTCATCATCGACATGATGCTCTCAGCGATGTGACCGCCCATTGTATAACATTACTTAGATGCTGGATGCACCGTGCACGAGATGAAGGTACACTTATCAACGACATGATATGCTCTCAGCGACCTGACGCCAGGACCAACACCGTGCACGAGATGAAGGTACACTCATCCTCATGTTCAACTAGTCGATCGCTGCCCATTACTGCGCGCAAGGTAAAGATAGTGAGGGTAAGTTTCGAGCAGCTTCGAGGTGCTGAACTGCTGGAGAGACTCACTGCGCTGCTGCGGGATGAACTGCTGGAGAGACTCACTGCGCTGCTGCGGGAGGCCGACGCCAGGACCAACACCGTGCACGATGACCGCCCATTGTATAACATTACTTAGATGCTGGATGCACCGTGCACGAGATGAAGGTACACTCATCAACGACCTCATATGCTCTCAGCAACCTGACGCCAGGATCAACACCGTGCACGAGATGAAGGTACACTCATCAACGACATGATGCTCTCAGCGATGTGACCGCCCATTGTATAACATTACTTAGATGCTGGATGCACCTTCCACGAGATGAAGGTACACTCATCAACGACATGATGCTCTCAGCGACCTGACGCCAGGACCAACACCGTGCACGAGATGAAGGTACACTCATCAACGACATGATATGCTCTCAGCGACCTGACGCCAGGACCAACACCGTGCACGAGATGAAGGTACACTCATCAACGACATGATATGCTCTCAGCGACCTGACGCCAGGACCAACACCGTGCACGAGATGAAGGTACACTCATCAACGACATGATATGCTCTCAGCGACCTGACGCCAGGACCAACACCGTGCACGAGATGAAGGTACACTCATTAACGACATGATATGCTCTCAGCGACCTGACGCCAGGACCAACACCGTGCACGAGATGAAGGTACACTCATCAACGACATGATATGCTCTCAGCGACCTGACGCCAGGACCAACACCGTGCACGAGATGAAGGTACACTCATCCTCATGTTCAACTAGTCGATCGCTGCCCATTACTACGCGCAAGGTAAAGATAGTGAGGGTAGGTTTCGAGCAGCTTCGAGGTGCTGAATCGCTTGGCCGCCCAGCTGCCAGCAGCTGCTGGAGCGATATTGCGCCGCGCTGGCGGCTCTGGCTGCTCTGACAGTCCTGCTGCGGGAGGCTGACGCTAGGACCAGCACCGTTCACGAGATGAAGGTACACTCATTCTTATGTTCAACTAGTCGATCGCTGCCCATTACTACGCGCACGATAAGCTAGTTAGGGTAGGTTTCGAGCAGCTTCGAGGTGCTAGGCCGCGCTACTCCAGCTGCTGGAGCGACTTTCCGCCGCGCTGGCGGCTTAAGTAGATCTGACGGCCCTGATGCGGGAGGCTCATGCCAGGATTAACACAGTTCACGAGATGAAGCTAAGATACTTCCATTTTGCGTGGCCGTTATGTTTGTGTCCCACTGCTGGGCAAAGGTCTCCGCCGAGTCCAGAGTTGTCGGTGCGGGCTTCCTCAGACTACTCCGGCAGATGGTGCTCGAGAACACCGAGAGCTCCGTGTACTGGTGTGCTAGGTTATTTAGCTCCAGCTGCTGGAGCGCTAGGTTATTTAGCTCGAGCTGCTGGAGCGCTAGGTTATTTAGCTCCAGCTGCTGGAGCGCTAGGTTATTTAGCTCGATCTGCTGGAGCGCTAGGTTATTTAGCTCCAGCTGCTGGAGCGCTAGGTTATTTAGTCGAGTTGCTGGAGCGCTAGGTTATTTAGCTCCACCTGCTGGAGAGTTAGGTTATTTAGCTCCATCTGCTGAACGCTAGGTTATTTAGCTCCAGCTGCTGGAGAGCTAGGTTATTTAGCTCTTGCTGCTGAACGCTAGGCTATTTAGCTCCTCCTGCTGAAGCGCTACGTTATTTAGCTCCACCTGCTGGATCGCTAGGTTATTAATCTCCAGATGCTGGAGCGCTAGATTATTTAGCTCCACCAGCTGGAGCGCTAGGTTATTTAGCTCCAGCTGCTTAAGCGATAGGTTATTCATAGCATTTTAGGCGTTATGTTCTTCTTTGCATCTTAGGTTTCTCTTGAAAGTTACGTTAGTAAGTTGGCCCCCGGCCCCGTCCCCAGGCCCAGTTCCACTCCGAGGAGGTGGGCCGGCACCTGTCGTTTAGCTCTACCTACTGGGCGCTAGGTTATTTAGCTCCAGCTGCTGGAGAGCTAGGTTATTTAGTTCCACCTGCTGAACGCTAGGTTATTTAGCTCCAGCTGCTGGAGAGCTAGGTTATTTAGCTCTTGCTGCTGGAGCGCTAGGTTATTAATCTCCAGCTGCTGGAGCGCTAGGTTATTAATCTCCAGCTGCTGGAGCGTTAGGTTATTTAACTCCACCTGCTGGAGCGCTAGGTTATTTAGCCCCAGCTGCTTAAGCGATAGGTTATTTATAGCATAATAGGTGTTATGATCTTCTTTGCATCTTAGTAGAATTTTCTTGAAAGTTACGTTAGTGAGTTGGCCCCCGGCCCCGTCCCCAGGCCCAGTTCCACTCCGAGGAGGTGGGCCGCCACCTGTCGGACGTGGAGCGCCTGCTGCAGGCCCACGCGCTGCAGGAGTTGCAGCTGGGCGCCCTGGACGAGGCCATCCGCGGCCTGGCGCGGCGCGGCGCCGCCGCCGACGGCCCCGAGCTGCCCAGGAAGCAGCTGCAGCACCAGCTCACGCAGCTCGAGGAACACTACGACAGGTGCGGTGCTGTGCTTCGCTACGGTGCTAACTTCTCTCATGTCTCCCCGTCTATGGTTGCCTGGGAGAAATTGCTTTTAGTAATGAGGCCGCCGTTTGTGCTATATTTTTATATAAGTTCTGTTACTGTAATTTCTAATTAATAATTTTAATTTAATAATTGTAATTTTGTAATAAAGAATATTTTATCTATCTATCAGTCTGTCTGTCTGTCTGTCTGTCTGTCTGTCTGTCTGTCTGTCTGTCTGTCTGTCTGTCTGTCTGTCTGTCTGTCTGTCTGTCTGTCTGTCTGTCTGTCTGTCTGTCTGTCTGTCTGTCTGTCTGTCTGTCTGTCTGTCTGTCTGTCTGTCTGTCTGTCTGTCTGTCTGTCTGTCTGTCTGTCTGTCTGTCTGTCTGTCTGTCTGTCTGTCTGTCTGTCTGTCTGTCTGTCTGTCTGTCTGTCTGTCTGTCTGTCTGTCTGTCTGTCTGTCTGTCTGTCTGTCTGTCTGTCTGTCTGTCTGTCTGTCTGTCTGTCTGTCTGTCTGTCTGTCTGTCTGTCTGTCTGTCTGTCTGTCTGTCTGTCTGTCTGTCTGTCTGTCTGTCTGTCTGTCTGTCTGTCTGTCTGTCTGTCTGTCTGTCTGTCTGTCTGTCTGTCTGTCTGTCTGTCTGTCTGTCTGTCTGTCTGTCTGTCTGTCTGTCTGTCTGTCTGTCTGTCTGTCTGTCTGTCTGTCTGTCTGTCTGTCTGTCTGTCTGTCTGTCTGTCTGTCTGTCTGTCTGTCTGTCTGTCTGTCTGTCTGTCTGTCTGTCTGTCTGTCTGTCTGTCTGTCTGTCTGTCTGTCTGTCTGTCTGTCTGTCTGTCTGTCTGTCTGTCTGTCTGTCTGTCTGTCTGTCTGTCTGTCTGTCTGTCTGTCTGTCTGTCTGTCTGTCTGTCTGTCTGTCTGTCTGTCTGTCTGTCTGTCTGTCTGTCTGTCTGTCTGTCTGTCTGTCTGTCTGTCTGTCTGTCTGTCTGTCTGTCTGTCTGTCTGTCTGTCTGTCTGTCTGTCTGTCTGTCTGTCTGTCTGTCTGTCTGTCTGTCTGTCTGTCTGTCTGTCTGTCTGTCTGTCTGTCTGTCTGTCTGTCTGTCTGTCTGTCTGTCTGTCTGTCTGTCTGTCTGTCTGTCTGTCTGTCTGTCTGTCTGTCTGTCTGTCTGTCTGTCTGTCTGTCTGTCTGTCTGTCTGTCTGTCTGTCTGTCTGTCTGTCTGTCTGTCTGTCTGTCTGTCTGTCTGTCTGTCTGTCTGTCTGTCTGTCTGTCTGTCTGTCTGTCTGTCTGTCTGTCTGTCTGTCTGTCTGTCTGTCTGTCTGTCTGTCTGTCTGTCTGTCTGTCTGTCTGTCTGTCTGTCTGTCTGTCTGTCTGTCTGTCTGTCTGTCTGTCTGTCTGTCTGTCTGTCTGTCTGTCTGTCTGTCTGTCTGTCTGTCTGTCTGTCTGTCTGTCTGTCTGTCTGTCTGTCTGTCTGTCTGTCTGTCTGTCTGTCTGTCTGTCTGTCTGTCTGTCTGTCTGTCTGTCTGTCTGTCTGTCTGTCTGTCTGTCTGTCTGTCTGTCTGTCTGTCTGTCTGTCTGTCTGTCTGTCTGTCTGTCTGTCTGTCTGTCTGTCTGTCTGTCTGTCTGTCTGTCTGTCTGTCTGTCTGTCTGTCTGTCTGTCTGTCTGTCTGTCTGTCTGTCTGTCTGTCTGTCTGTCTGTCTGTCTGTCTGTCTGTCTGTCTGTCTGTCTGTCTGTCTGTCTGTCTGTCTGTCTGTCTGTCTGTCTGTCTGTCTGTCTGTCTGTCTGTCTGTCTGTCTGTCTGTCTGTCTGTCTGTCTGTCTGTCTGTCTGTCTGTCTGTCTGTCTGTCTGTCTGTCTGTCTGTCTGTCTGTCTGTCTGTCTGTCTGTCTGTCTGTCTGTCTGTCTGTCTGTCTGTCTGTCTGTCTGTCTGTCTGTCTGTCTGTCTGTCTGTCTGTCTGTCTGTCTGTCTGTCTGTCTGTCTGTCTGTCTGTCTGTCTGTCTGTCTGTCTGTCTGTCTGTCTGTCTGTCTGTCTGTCTGTCTGTCTGTCTGTCTGTCTGTCTGTCTGTCTGTCTGTCTGTCTGTCTGTCTGTCTGTCTGTCTGTCTGTCTGTCTGTCTGTCTGTCTGTCTGTCTGTCTGTCTGTCTGTCTGTCTGTCTGTCTGTCTGTCTGTCTGTCTGTCTGTCTGTCTGTCTGTCTGTCTGTCTGTCTGTCTGTCTGTCTGTCTGTCTGTCTGTCTGTCTGTCTGTCTGTCTGTCTGTCTGTCTGTCTGTCTGTCTGTCTGTCTGTCTGTCTGTCTGTCTGTCTGTCTGTCTGTCTGTCTGTCTGTCTGTCTGTCTGTCTGTCTGTCTGTCTGTCTGTCTGTCTATCTATCTGTGCTTTTCGATTTTCGGTTGTTCTGTGTTCGTTCTTGTGGTTCGTTTCTTGTTGATATTTAGTTTTTACATTGTACGTTGACATGCGGCAGAATGTAAGTTCATTCGTTCGTATGGTTCTTGTCTTTTTACTTACTTTTACATTGTTACAGTGTAAAAGTTTCGTTTGCTGAATGTCAATGTACAATATCATTGTACATTGACATTCAGCAGAATATATTCATTCATTCATATGGTTCTTTTCTTCTTACTTACTTTTACATTGTTACAATGTAAAAGTTTCGTTTGCTGCATGTCAATGTACAATGTCATTGTACATTGACATTCAGCAAACGAAATATAAGTTCATTCATTGTTATGGTTCCTTTGTTTTTACTTTTTACGTTGTACATTGACATCCAGCAAACAGAATGAAAATACTTTACGTTTAAATAAATAGATTTCATTGATTGATTGATTAATACTCTGTGTGTGAACCACTGTTATAGTTGCAAAGCAAAAAGCACTTGAGCAATGAGCGTTACTCTGTTGATGTCAACCTTTTGTCCACTGCGGGGGCACGGGTCTCTTCCTGCATCGCAGGAAGAGCCATACTCCACCACGGGGGCCAAGTCCAGTTTGGTGGAGGATTGTAAGACAGTCGCGGGCCTTACTGTCAGAAGTTATCGAGTCGCCCATGAGGCCTCTGACATGACTTAACGCTTGCAATTACATGACAGCCGGCACCGACTGCTTAACGTGCCTTGCAAAGCACGGAAGCGCTCAGAAAAATGCCACTAGCAGTAGTCACGGAATGATGACATGTCTAGTACCTCACCGCGCCTGTTGTTGCCTTACCCGAGTGATTGATTTCAATCCTCGGTTCCACTAGGCCACGAGTGCTTCGAACTTGTTAAAGAATTTAAGCTATTTGTTTCATTTCCAGCTTGGTGGCAGCTGCCAAGGACCGCAAGGCCAGACTAGAAGATGCCAGGAACCTCTATCAATTCTTGGAAGATCACGACGAAGAAGAAGGTACATATTCGTATAAATATTGGTATAAATTTCCAGCTCCGTAGTGGAATATATCTGCTAGTTTGGGCGTATTTGTTCAGTCTTCATGATGACCTTGGGTGTGCCTAAAGAGTGAATTTATTGACGGGGTCCGTGAGAAAATACTCAATTAAATTTTAAACGTTTTGTGAAGCCAGTGCAATTCTGTTAATTAGGGACTTTGGAGTTTAGTTTTGTCGTAGAGTTTTTTGTCCATTTTCCCTCGAATATTATCTAGATTTTGAAATGGAAAACTTTAATTAAGTACCAGTGTTTCTGCTACTTTAAATACAACTTTTTTACTTGTTCTGAAGATAAATTACCGTTTTCTATGCGCTAAGACATCTTCACGGCATTATGGACACGACCATGCTGCGGTAAAGTATACAGTCACTTTGTGTTAAAATCACCATAGTTTCTGTGTAGTATTTATTTTGTAGGCGGCTTTTTTGTCTTCGTAGACTTGTTGTTTTAGGCTGTTTTTGGTGACTGATTGAGCGAATGAGTGAACCAGTGTGTGAATGAGTGAAACTATAGTTTCTGTTTTATATATTGTAGGCGATTTTGTCTTTATACACTTGTTGTTTAGTCTGTTTACACCGAGTGAGTTATTGAGTGAGTGATTGATTAAGTGAGTGAGTGAAAAAATGAAACTTTAGTTTTTTATATTTTAAAGTCTTTTTAATTTTATGGACTTCTTTTAGGCGGTTTAAAGCGAGCCAGTGAGTGACTGAGTGAATGAATGAGTGAAACTATAGTTTCTGTTTTAATTTTTTTGGCGTTTTATAGACATGTAGCCTGCTTAAAGCGAGTGAGTGAGTGAAACTATAGGTTCCGTTTTTATTTTATAAGCTTTTTATGTAGACTTGATTTAGGCTGTTTTAAGCGAGCGAGTGATTGAGTAAATGAATGAATGAGCGAGTGAGTGTAACCGATTGAGTGAGTGAGCGATGACCGAGCGAGTGAGTGATGTATCTGAGTGACCGGCGCCTGATGGGACGTGTTGTCGCAGGCTGGGTGACGGAGAAGCAGCGCATCTGCCGCGCGGAGGTGGCGGCGAAGGATCTGCGCGGGGTGCACGCGCTGCGAGTGAAGCACACGGCGCTGGCGCACGAGCTGCGGGCCAGGGACCACGTGGCGCAGCGGCACCGAGCCAGGGGACACGGGTGAGTGCGGGCACGGGCTGCGGCCAGGGACGCGGGGGAGCACGGGCTGCGGCCAGGGACGCGGGGGAGCACGGGCTGCGGCCAGGGACGCGGGGGAGCACGGGCTGCGGCCAGGGACGCGGGGGAGCACGGGCTGCGGCCAGGGACGCGGGGGAGCACGGGCTGCGGCCAGGGACGCGGGGGAGCACGGGCTGCGGCCAGGGACGCGGGGGGAGCACGGGCTGCGGCCAGGGACGCGGGGGAGCACGGGCTGCGGCCAGGGACGCGGGGGAGCACGGGCTGCGGCCAGGGACGCGGGGGGAGCACGGGCTGCGGCCAGGGACGCTGGGGAGCACGGGCTGCGGCCAGGGACGCGGGGGAGCACGGGCTGCGGCCAGGGACGCGGGGGAGCACGGGCTGCGGCCAGGGACGCGGGGGAGCACGGGCTGCGGCCAGGGACGCGGGGGAGCACGGGCTGCGGCCAGGGACGCGGGGGGAGCACGGGCTGCGGCCAGGGACGCGGGGGAGCACGGGCTGCGGCCAGGGACGCGGGGGGAGCACGGGCTGCGGCCAGGGACGCGGGTGAGCACGGGCTGCGGCCAGGGACGCGGGGGAGCACGGGCTGCGGCCAGGGACGCTGGGGAGCACGGGCTGCGGCCAGGGACGCGGGGGAGCACGGGCTGCGGCCAGGGACGCGGGGGAGCACGGGCTGCGGCCAGGGACGCTGGGGAGCACGGGCTGCGGCCAGGGACGCGGGGGAGCACGGGCTGCGGCCAGGGACGCGGGCGAGCACGGGCTGCGGCCAGGGATGCGGGGGGAGCACGGGCTGCGGCCAGGGACGCGGGGGAGCACGGGCTGCGGCCAGGGACGCGGGCGAGCACGGGCTGCGGCCAGGGACGCGGGGGAGCACGGGCTGCGGCCAGGGACGCGGGGGAGCACGGGCTGCGGCCAGGGACGCGGGGGAGCACGGGCTGCGGCCAGGGACGCGGCGGAGTGCGGGCACGGGCTGCGGCCAGGGACGCGGGGGAGTGCGGGCACGGGCTGCGGCCAGGGACGCGGGGGAGTGCGGGCACGGGCTGCGGCCAGGGACGCGGGGGAGTGCGGGCACGGGCTGCGGCCAGGGACGCGGGGGAGTGCGGGCACGGGCTGCGGCCAGGGACGCGGGGGGAGTGCGGGCACGGGCTGCGGCCAGGGACGCGGGGGAGTGCGGGCACGGGCTGCGGCCAGGGACGCGGGGGAGTGCGGGCACGGGCTGCGGCCAGGGACGCGGGGGAGTGCGGGCACGGGCTGCGGCCAGGGACGCGGGGGAGTGCGGGCACGGGCTGCGGCCAGGGACGCGGGGGAGTGCGGGCACGGGCTGCGGCCAGGGACGCGGGGGAGTGCGGGCACGGGCTGCGGCCAGGGACGCGGGGGAGTGCGGGCACGGGCTGCGGCCAGGGACGTGGGGGAGTGCGGGACACACGGCGCGGCGCCAACGGGTTTTGTAATGGACACCTAGTTTTACTTGTAACGTTCAATAAGTCACAATTTCTCATCGTCATCAGGCTATACTAGTCCACTGCTGGCCACAGCCTTCCCCCAATGAGCGCTGTAGCGCCCTGTCTTCAGCTTGCCGCATCCAGAATCTGACGGCAGATTTTCGTCGACCGTCATCCCACCTGAGACCGAATTCTCACTTCATTAGCAAATAAGTCGTATACGACTCTAAGGCTTATGACTTTGAATTCTACATAAAAAGTCGAGCGACAGCCAAAATCTGTATTCTGAACGACATGCTATATTGAATTCGAATGAGAAAATAAATGTCTAATGACTCTGTCGAGTTATCTGGTCTTATTTTTATGCGACAAATGTCTTAAGCCTTCGAATATTTTGCGTCTATGCTTTCAATTCGCATGGGCGAGAATCGGCTCCCTGGTCGTATGGCGTCCTACACTACGATTGCCGAGTCGCGGTTTCCACTTTTAGTGTAATCTATAATATAAAAATTATCGCTGAATGTGTTGGTAAGCCCAAATCTCGAGATTTTTATTACAATATTCCTTGAACTACGAGGGTGGTTCTTACGGAGAGAAAAAAAATTAAAGAATTGACTGTTGGGCAGTAAGTACAAAGTTCACTGGGTCAGCTAGTCTATAATATAAAAATGAATCGCTGAATGTGTTGGTAAGCGCAAATCTCGTGAGCAGCTGAACCGATTTCGCTAATTCTTTGTTTAGAATATTCCTTGAAGTACGAGAATGGTTCTTGAGGGGAGCAACATAAAAAAAATAAAGAATCGACTGTGAGGCGGTACGAAATTCGTTGGGTTAGCTAGTTTTGAATAAAATCTGATTAGATTTTTGTTCCCAGCCTGATCGACGCCAAGCATCCGAAGAGCGCTGAGATCGAGCGGCGCCTGAGCACATTAAACCAGCAGTGGGCGACGCTGCGAGAGCTCTGCGAAGCACGGGAGAAGCAGCTGGCTGACGCAGCCGAAGTCTACCAGGTAATTACGGTCTCCTCACGGTATGTTTCCTCACGGAGAATAATCGTCGTCGTCGTCAGGCTATACTAGTCCACTGCTGGACATAGCCCTCCCCTAATGAGCGCCATAGCGCCCTGTCTTCACCTTACCGCATCCAGCATCTGCGGAGAACAATAATTATATTTATTTCTTAAAGAAAATCCCAATAGTGGTTTGTTTAAAATAGCAATACCACACGCTAACGGTGAAGGAAAAGTCCTAAAGATAATATAATTTTAAACTTTCGCGACTTGTACACATAGTTAGAATATTTTCAGGGCTTAATCGCGTAGTAATTTATTGCTGTCGCAAACGTGGGATCCGGTCATCAAGAAGTGTTCGAGTGGAAAAAAGTCGCATGGCTTATCGTCCGACATTGTCAGTGTAGTGTGTCGCAACCCTAATAGTGCTTTGTGATGGCTGATTGAGGCTAGTCTGAAACCTTATCGGCCGAAGATGCGAACGGGTGCCAGCCATCAGTCTTCTCGTGACCACGATGACTGTAACGTCGTCGAAACGTCGAGGTAAAATAGCAATAAATTACTGCAGTACTACACATGATAAAAGTCCCTTCGGGAATCTACGTTCGCGCAGACTAGGAAGAAGTGTAACGAAAGTACCTGAAGCTATAAGTACATTCAACATGATCGTTAACCGATACGGTTAAGGTGCAGAATTGATTGCCGCAGTAGCGCTACCTATTTCGCTCACGCTAATATTGCCAAACTAATAGTCACCTGCATCGATGACGTTGAATCAACCAATAGCAACAAAGGCGCGCGGCCTGCCATAAAATAAAACTATCTGATTGGTCGATCGACTTGCCGCACATTCAAAATTTGGTCATCTGCGCAGGTACATCCGCGAGACTTATTTCTTGTGTAGCACTGTACGCGATTAAGCCCCCAAAATATTCTAAGTCCTAAAGATAACTGTCAACGTGGTTATATTAAAATGAGTCTTACATTTAACATTGTATATTGACACTCCGCAAACGGAATGTAAATTCTTTACGTGTCTATTCAGTGGACTGATGGAGCAGACTGACGGATGTTCGAATATTTTGATGCTTCATCTGTCTGGCATCAGTCCAAGCTTGATCCAGGTCACGGACTGAACTGACGCCAGACTGAACGTGTAAACTCCGTCTTAGGGTGACTTGCGTAACGCCTTTAAATATTGTTTAAATAAGAGTTAATCAAAATTAGGTTCTTAACTAAAATTAACGATTTGCACAACAAACATTTTGTTCTTTTTTGAAATTGAAATTTAAATTGAAAAAACATTTATTTATCATTATCACATTAAAAAAAAACCTTAATAATTTATTATACAAACTTAGGATATTGATAAAAAGGAATCCGCTCAGCATAAATGTTGTGTTGAACACAACGCTGATTTTCAGCAAATCCCTGTTAAATACAAGATATTATAAAAATCAATCAATTACAATTACGTGTCTATAAAATTTATAAATAAATAAAATACTAATACACTCACTCAGGGGTTAAATTAAATAATTGACATATCAATAAAAGTAAAAGTTGCATTCAAATCAACATCAAAACTACCATTAATATAATTAATGTTATAAAATATAAAATTGAATTGGAACCATAATAAAACATGGCTATAGCAGCTCCTGAATAAATAAATTAATTAATGACATCTATACATATTTTCAATAATCATATATTTTTTTTATTTGTATAAAAATAATTAAAAAATTTAGGATATAAGTAAATATAGAAATATGGCAATTTTTTTTAACATTATCGTTATCAGTCATCATACATATTAGTCGCTCCTTTACATGTAGGATAAACTCAATGTAAGTATTAAATCGTTTCGGTCTGCTTTGAAGGTCTGTGACCTACTTAATATACTTCGGCAAGGCTAAATATCTAAATCTATTACAATTTATTTATTAATATCATTTATTTATATTATTTCTTTATTTGTCTGTCTAAAAGAACTTTTTTTAAATTATTTTTAAAGGTTAAGGATGTCATATAATCCCTCAGGGGAGGTGGTTCTTAAATACGTTTAGGCGACTGTCATATTTAAACAGCCGAGATTGGCTATTTAACTCTACTAACCATAGTTAGCGCCATCTTACTTTCACAGCTGTTCAGTGTCAAGATAGAGAGCAACATTTTCAAACAAAGAACCAAACAAAATAAAAGGAACAGATGTTGCGCAGAATGACATTTTGAAAGTTTTATTTTCTTTTTGTAACTTGTATCGTTCCATGCAGATTTTAATCTCTAACCAACTTCATTTTTGCTAGCGGAAATAAATTCAGACGTAAAACGGAACGCAAAGCCTACTTTACCGGATTCGTCTTTAACTATATTTAGCTAAATAACTGAATGACAAGTGTTGTGCAAGACGATTCTAATTATGATTAGTTTAACGAAATTTAGCAGAGTTAGCGCATGTTTCACAATGTTCAAATAAAGGTCCAGATAAGCTATCCGCAACCAGGGCTGCAGTTTGTTCTAAATTTAAATAAACTTTCCTATATTGCGTGTGTTCGTTTATGGCTTCAAATTTAGAACAAACGGCAGCCCTGGTCGTCGATGGCTTATCCGGAACTTTATCTGCAGATTGTGAGACAGGCCCTAAACGTGTTTAGTTAATTTTATTTAAAGTTAAGTTACGCAAAATGTCACGCAATTCGGCCTTAGACTTCTTTCGTGGCGCGAGCTGCAGTGAGGGCTTTTCAGCTCGGCGTTTTTGACAGCTGTCAGTTGGGTTCCACAAAAGCTACTAGATGGCGCCGTGCCTAACTCTGTCTGAGAACGGAGGTTATTGACACAGAGTATATGAAGAAGAAGGAGAAGAAAATCATTTATTATAGCCACAGTACACACGCCACAGTAACAAAACAAACTTAAAACACATTACTAAGTAAATTTTTTTTTTAAAAAAAAGGAAAGAACACTAAAGGTCACGGCGTGTCACTGCCGCTATAAACGGCAACTGACTCAGCCTATGCTGATGGGCAAGCCTTCAGCGCTGATTTTCAGTCAGTGCCAGGTGTTCCGCGATCGTTACAGACTGCGGTGTGGTGCAATCATGGGAAACACCATACTGAATAGAATACTTATATACTATTTTTTTTTTAATGCACTTACCCGTGCTAAGGACAAATTTAAAAAACCTATTTAGAGGCTAAAAATTTCACCCATGCCGGGATTCGAACCCGCAACCTCTGGCATGGATAGCCAGAGGTTGCGGGTTCGAATCCCGGCATGGGTGAAATTTTAGCCTCTAAATAGGTTTTTTAGAATACTTATATGTAATAAAGAGTAATAGTTGTTGTAGTTGGAGTAATATATAGGAGTGACAGAATCATAGAGTAGAAAGAAGGCCAGTAACCAATGATACCTTGCCGCATACTATCAGCTATGCAGACAGGTTTCTTCACTTTCTGGTCAGTTACCCTCCTTCATTCAGACAGGGCAAGCGCCAGCGCCATCTATTGATCAAAAGTGGTACAACTTTATTTTTTTAAGCCCCTCTGAAAAGCGCTCATTAGTCTCTGTAGGCGATGGCTGAGTCTCCCGTCCTCTTGCAGTTCTATGGCGACGCCAACGAGGCGGACTCCTGGATGAAGGAGAAACGCGTGCTGCTTGGGAGCGCCGACCGAGGCGGGGACGCGCCTTCAGCGCAGGTAACTCCACGCTGTTATATTTACACCCGTTGATACATACAGTCCATTTATTCTTACTTGTCCAATTTAGTAAACACGCTTCTACCCTTAAACTGTGACTTTTCAGTCCAAAACTGCCATATTTCCATAAATGAAGGTAACCTGGAACACTCTTTTCCAATTTTATAAACATAGTCACCATATTATACTATTTTTATTTTTAATGCACTAACCCGTGCTAAGGACAAATTTAAAAACCTATTTAGAGGCTAAAAATTTTTTTTCACTGATGAAATTTCACTGATGCCGGTGAGTCGCCCACTGGCTCAATTGGTAGAGCGCTGGCACGGATAGCCAGAGGTTGCGGGTTCGAATCCCGGCATGGGTGAAATTTTTAGCCTCTCTATAGGTTTTTAAATAGTCACCATAGTTCATGAATTTGCGAGAAAATGTCTAGTTTAGGCATCTAATCTCAATTTTAAGGTTAGAATCTTGTTTACTAAATTGGACAAGTAAGAATAAATAGACTGTACGTTGCTACATTTCTACACGGACTTACAAACATTGTCACAGTTTTACTTCTTATACGACATTGCGAAGCGCTCGTGGCCTAGCGGAACCGAGTGATTGCAATCAATCACTTGGGTTAAGCAACAACAGGCGCGGTCAGGTACGAGATGGGTGAGCGTCCCGTGACTACCGCCAGTGGCATTTTTTCAGAGCGCTTCCGTGCTTCGCCAGGCACGTTAAGCCGTCGGTGCTGGCTGTCATGTAAAGGCAGTGGTTAAGCCATGTCAGAGGCCTTTTGGGCGGCTTGATAACTTCTGACAGTAAGGCCCGCCACTGTCTTACAAGCCTCCACCAACCCGGACTTGGCCCCCGTGGTGGAGTATGGCCTAACCTTCCTACCATACAGGAAGAGACCCGTGCCCCAACAGTGGGGACATATAAAGGGTTTATATTGATACAACATTGGGCTGAATGTAAACAATTGTAACTACTACACGTTTATATTCGTTTGGTGCTGTTTTTATTTGAATGTAAATGGTTCAACTTCCACTTAATACTTTATACCTAAATTCGATACAATACTTTGTACCTCAATAATACTTTGTGTCCAAGTCTTAAGTGAATGATACTTTGTACCCCAGTTCTAAATGAATAATATTTGTACCCCAGTTCTGTATGAATAATAATTTGTACCCCAGTTCTTTATGAATAATACTTTGTACTCTAGTTCTTAATTAATAATACTTTGTACCATAGTTCCAAATGAATGATAATTTGGGGTCGTCGTCGTCGTCAGGCTATACTAGTCCACTGCTGGACATAGCCCTCCCCTAAAGAGCGCCACGTTGTGCTATCATAGGGGGTAATGCCCATAATCCCCACGCTGGGCATGCGGGTTGGGGATCGCAGTTCGGTGAAATTGTACTACAGGGGGCGCTGCTGCCCACCCCCCAGTAATTTGGGGTACAGTTTAATATTTATTTAAGAACTGGGGTAATAGTTATAAATGAATAGTACTACATACCTACCCCAGTTCTAAAGGAATAATACTTTCGCGTTCGCGAGTTTTTTAACTACTCGATCGCGTTAACGTAAACTCATATGTCTATGCCATCGAGGAAGCGCCACCTGGCGACAAGTATGGAAATTAAAATTGCTGAGTGCGAGTTGTAATGGTTTACGTTGAGAAGTGAACACGTTTACCAGCCCAAAACACGACTAAACGCGAGTGCGAGTTGTACTGTGACAGCGTTTTGCCAGTCCGAACGGTTAACTTACTCATACTCGCTTTTCGATGCTCGATTAACACGGTAGTAAAGTTATTCGATTGGATCTGTCAAACTCGCACTAAGCACTCTGGTTCTAAATGAAGAACACTTTGTACCCTAGGCGCTGCTGGCTAGACACAAGGTGCTGCAGGAGCAACTGGCGGCCTACAAGCCGGAGTTGGCTGGCCTCAGGTCGGCCGCTGACCGGCTGATCGCGGCCGGCACTATAGCTCTTCAGGTATTCACGTTGATATTCATTATACTATTTTCATTTTTAATGCACCAACCCGTGCTAAGGACAATTTTAAAAACCTTTTTATTTGTACGCAATACAGAGAATAGTGTAAAGAGGTTCGAAATTTCACTGATGCCGGTGAGTCGCCCACTGGCTCAGTAGGATAGAGCGCTGGCACGGATAGCCAGTGGTCGCAGGTTCGAATCCCGGCATGGGTGGAATTTTTAGCCTTTTTTAGCCGTTTTTTTAAATTGATATTTATATTCATTTCTTCAGTTTAGATAACGACATCGTTAATTTGTTTTTTAAGTATAAAATCTAAGCGTAGTTTTTACAATTTCATAATTATTACAAATAAATCTGTGTAGTCAATTAAAATATTACATCGGTAATAACTTAAAATACTAATTTCGCTTAGAGAAGGGGAAGATAAAAAGTACCCGGAACCCGGTGTGTATATGCAACGAATTATGAACGTTGATGACGGTGATCTGTCAGGATCGTGGCAAGTGGCAGTCCCTGATCTCTGCCTACCCCTCTGGGGTACAGGCGTGGGGCTATGTATGTATTTGTAATAATATCGATTCAGTCGTCCGTCCAGATATTCATAAGCACCAGCAAAAGTGACTGTAACCGATGAGTGTGACCTCTTCGCCCGCAGCTCCCGACCGAAGTGGAGGCCGCGCCCGCCGCCGCCGAAGAGGAGTGGGGCACCGAGACGAGGCTCGTGCCCACTGAGGTCTGGGAGGAGCAGCCCGTCGAGAGGCTGGAGCACCGCACCGTCACCGAGGAGCGGAGCGTGCCCCAGGTAAGAGCCCTGGGGGAATAGTTTATGTGCCCCAGATAAGAACCCTGGGGGAATAGTTTATGTGCCCCAGGTAAGAGCGCTGGGGGAATAGTTTATGTGCCCCAGGTAAAAGCGCTGGGGGAATAGTTTATGTGCCCCAGGTAAAAGCGCTGGGGGAATAGTTTATGTGCCCCAGGTAAAAGCGCTGGGGGAATAGTTTATGTGCCCTAGGTAAGAGCCCTGGGGAACACTTTATGGACGACATTGTGAAGTGGAGCTTGCCCTAGGTAAGAGCTCTGGGTAACGTTTTATAGACGACACTGTGAAGTGGAGCGTGCCCTAGGTAAGAGCCCTGGGGAACAGTTTATAGACGACACTGAGAAGTAAAGCGTACCACAGGTAACAATTCTGGGAAACACTAGAGTAACTTTATTAAGGATGGGAGTCCATCCTGGGGCAACAGTTTATAGACTACACTAGGGACAGACTAGGGGCGGAGCGTGCCCCAGGTAACAGTTCTGGGGAACACTAGACTAACTTTATTGGAGGAGTGAAGTGTGCCTCAGATACGAACCCTGGTAAAATGTTTTATTCCAGTTCTTTTCACTTCTCAGTTGCAAAAGAGCGCCTTATCACAAGGACACAAGGTGTAATATTGCTTTCACCACCCTCGTCCTTCCGCAGGTGAAGGCCCTATACGCGTTCAGCGGGCAGGGCATCTCGATGGCCAAGGGCGAGGTGATGTTCCTCATCAGCAAGAGCAACCCCGACTGGTGGAGCGTGCGCAAGCCCGACCGCACCGACGGGTTCGTGCCCGCCAACTACGTGCGCGAGATCGAGCCGCGCCACGTGCCCGTGAGTGCCCAGTGCCCCTCTCGCCCCGTCGACACATTCGCGATATTTATTCATACATTGCTGCAATTAAACATTCCATCCATCTATCCCCGCCAACTACGTGCGCGAGATCGAGCCGCGCCACGTGCCCGTGAGTGCCCAGTGCCCTTCTCGCCCCGTCGACACATTCGCGATATTTATTCATACATTGCTGCAATTAAACATTCCATCCATCTATCCCCGCCAACTACGTGCGCGAGATCGAGCCGCGCCACGTGCCCGTGAGTGCCCAGTGCCCTTCTCGCCCCGTCGACACATTCGCGATATTTATTCATACATTGCTGCAATTAAACATTCCATCCATCTATCCCCGCCAACTACGTGCGCGAGATCGAGCCGCGCCACGTGCCCGTGAGTGCCCAGTGCCCCTCTCGCCCCGTCGACACATTCGCGATATTTATTCATACATTGCTGCAATTAAACATTCCATCCATCTATCCCCGCCAACTACGTGCGCGAGATCGAGCCGCGCCACGTGCCCGTGAGTGCCCAGTGCCCTTCTCGCCCCGTCGACACATTCGCGATATTTATTCATACATTGCTGCAATTAAACATTCCATCCATCTATCCCCGCCAACTACGTGCGCGAGATCGAGCCGCGCCACGTGCCCGTGAGTGCCCAGTGCCCTTCTCGCCCCGTCGACACATTCGCGATATTTATTCATACATTGCTGCAATTAAACATTCCATCCATCTATCCCCGCCAACTACGTGCGCGAGATCGAGCCGCGCCACGTGCCCGTGAGTGCCCAGTGCCCTTCTCGCCCCGTCGACACATTCGCGATATTTATTCATACATTGCTGCAATTAAACATTCCATCCATCTATCCCCGCCAACTACGTGCGCGAGATCGAGCCGCGCCACGTGCCCGTGAGTGCCCAGTGCCCTTCTCGCCCCGTCGACACATTCGCGATATTTATTCATACATTGCTGCAATTAAACATTCCATCCATCTATCCCCGCCAACTACGTGCGCGAGATCGAGCCGCGCCACGTGCCCGTGAGTGCCCAGTGCCCTTCTCGCCCCGTCGACACATTCGCGATATTTATTCATACATTGCTGCAATTAAACATTCCATCCATCTATCCCCGCCAACTACGTGCGCGAGATCGAGCCGCGCCACGTGCCCGTGAGTGCCCAGTGCCCTTCTCGCCCCGTCGACACATTCGCGATATTTATTCATACATTGCTGCAATTAAACATTCCATCCATCTATCCCCGCCAACTACGTGCGCGAGATCGAGCCGCGCCACGTGCCCGTGAGTGCCCAGTGCCCTTCTCGCCCCGTCGACACATTCGCGATATTTATTCATACATTGCTGCAATTAAACATTCCATCCATCTATCCCCGCCAACTACGTGCGCGAGATCGAGCCGCGCCACGTGCCCGTGAGTGCCCAGTGCCCTTCTCGCCCCGTCGACACATTCGCGATATTTATTCATACATTGCTGCAATTAAACATTCCATCCATCTATCCCCGCCAACTACGTGCGCGAGATCGAGCCGCGCCACGTGCCCGTGAGTGCCCAGTGCCCTTCTCGCCCCGTCGACACATTCGCGATATTTATTCATACATTGCTGCAATTAAACATTCCATCCATCTATCCCCGCCAACTACGTGCGCGAGATCGAGCCGCGCCACGTGCCCGTGAGTGCCCAGTGCCCTTCTCGCCCCGTCGACACATTCGCGATATTTATTCATACATTGCTGCAATTAAACATTCCATCCATCTATCCCCGCCAACTACGTGCGCGAGATCGAGCCGCGCCACGTGCCCGTGAGTGCCCAGTGCCCTTCTCGCCCCGTCGACACATTCGCGATATTTATTCATACATTGCTGCAATTAAACATTCCATCCATCTATCCCCGCCAACTACGTGCGCGAGATCGAGCCGCGCCACGTGCCCGTGAGTGCCCAGTGCCCTTCTCGCCCCGTCGACACATTCGCGATATTTATTCATACATTGCTGCAATTAAACATTCCATCCATCTATCCCCGCCAACTACGTGCGCGAGATCGAGCCGCGCCACGTGCCCGTGAGTGCCCAGTGCCCTTCTCGCCCCGTCGACACATTCGCGATATTTATTCATACATTGCTGCAATTAAACATTCCATCCATCTATCCCCGCCAACTACGTGCGCGAGATCGAGCCGCGCCACGTGCCCGTGAGTGCCCAGTGCCCTTCTCGCCCCGTCGACACATTCGCGATATTTATTCATACATTGCTGCAATTAAACATTCCATCCATCTATCCCCGCCAACTACGTGCGCGAGATCGAGCCGCGCCACGTGCCCGTGAGTGCCCAGTGCCCTTCTCGCCCCGTCGACACATTCGCGATATTTATTCATACATTGCTGCAATTAAACATTCCATCCATCTATCCCCGCCAACTACGTGCGCGAGATCGAGCCGCGCCACGTGCCCGTGAGTGCCCAGTGCCCTTCTCGCCCCGTCGACACATTCGCGATATTTATTCATACATTGCTGCAATTAAACATTCCATCCATCTATCCCCGCCAACTACGTGCGCGAGATCGAGCCGCGCCACGTGCCCGTGAGTGCCCAGTGCCCTTCTCGCCCCGTCGACACATTCGCGATATTTATTCATACATTGCTGCAATTAAACATTCCATCCATCTATCCCCGCCAACTACGTGCGCGAGATCGAGCCGCGCCACGTGCCCGTGAGTGCCCAGTGCCCTTCTCGCCCCGTCGACACATTCGCGATATTTATTCATACATTGCTGCAATTAAACATTCCATCCATCTATCCCCGCCAACTACGTGCGCGAGATCGAGCCGCGCCACGTGCCCGTGAGTGCCCAGTGCCCTTCTCGCCCCGTCGACACATTCGCGATATTTATTCATACATTGCTGCAATTAAACATTCCATCCATCTATCCCCGCCAACTACGTGCGCGAGATCGAGCCGCGCCACGTGCCCGTGAGTGCCCAGTGCCCTTCTCGCCCCGTCGACACATTCGCGATATTTATTCATACATTGCTGCAATTAAACATTCCATCCATCTATCCCCGCCAACTACGTGCGCGAGATCGAGCCGCGCCACGTGCCCGTGAGTGCCCAGTGCCCTTCTCGCCCCGTCGACACATTCGCGATATTTATTCATACATTGCTGCAATTAAACATTCCATCCATCTATCCCCGCCAACTACGTGCGCGAGATCGAGCCGCGCCACGTGCCCGTGAGTGCCCAGTGCCCTTCTCGCCCCGTCGACACATTCGCGATATTTATTCATACATTGCTGCAATTAAACATTCCATCCATCTATCCCCGCCAACTACGTGCGCGAGATCGAGCCGCGCCACGTGCCCGTGAGTGCCCAGTGCCCTTCTCGCCCCGTCGACACATTCGCGATATTTATTCATACATTGCTGCAATTAAACATTCCATCCATCTATCCCCGCCAACTACGTGCGCGAGATCGAGCCGCGCCACGTGCCCGTGAGTGCCCAGTGCCCTTCTCGCCCCGTCGACACATTCGCGATATTTATTCATACATTGCTGCAATTAAACATTCCATCCATCTATCCCCGCCAACTACGTGCGCGAGATCGAGCCGCGCCACGTGCCCGTGAGTGCCCAGTGCCCTTCTCGCCCCGTCGACACATTCGCGATATTTATTCATACATTGCTGCAATTAAACATTCCATCCATCTATCCCCGCCAACTACGTGCGCGAGATCGAGCCGCGCCACGTGCCCGTGAGTGCCCAGTGCCCTTCTCGCCCCGTCGACACATTCGCGATATTTATTCATACATTGCTGCAATTAAACATTCCATCCATCTATCCCCGCCAACTACGTGCGCGAGATCGAGCCGCGCCACGTGCCCGTGAGTGCCCAGTGCCCTTCTCGCCCCGTCGACACATTCGCGATATTTATTCATACATTGCTGCAATTAAACATTCCATCCATCTATCCCCGCCAACTACGTGCGCGAGATCGAGCCGCGCCACGTGCCCGTGAGTGCCCAGTGCCCTTCTCGCCCCGTCGACACATTCGCGATATTTATTCATACATTGCTGCAATTAAACATTCCATCCATCTATCCCCGCCAACTACGTGCGCGAGATCGAGCCGCGCCACGTGCCCGTGAGTGCCCAGTGCCCTTCTCGCCCCGTCGACACATTCGCGATATTTATTCATACATTGCTGCAATTAAACATTCCATCCATCTATCCCCGCCAACTACGTGCGCGAGATCGAGCCGCGCCACGTGCCCGTGAGTGCCCAGTGCCCTTCTCGCCCCGTCGACACATTCGCGATATTTATTCATACATTGCTGCAATTAAACATTCCATCCATCTATCCCCGCCAACTACGTGCGCGAGATCGAGCCGCGCCACGTGCCCGTGAGTGCCCAGTGCCCTTCTCGCCCCGTCGACACATTCGCGATATTTATTCATACATTGCTGCAATTAAACATTCCATCCATCTATCCCCGCCAACTACGTGCGCGAGATCGAGCCGCGCCACGTGCCCGTGAGTGCCCAGTGCCCCTCTCGCCCCGTCGACACTTTTTCGCGATATTAATTCATACATTGCTGCAATTAAACATTCCATCCATCTATCCCCGCCAACTGCGTGCGCGAGAAGCCGCGCCACGTGATAATTTCGCGACAATTATTTTTTTACTCCTTCGTTCATTCAATCATTCGATCAATCAATCATTCGATCTGTCAATCATTTAATCAATAAATCAATCCCCGCCAACTACGCCCTTCTTACTCCGACTCTTGTTCGCGACATTTAATTATTTATACATTCATTTGTTCGAACATTCATTCACTTACTTGTTCACTCGGTCACTCATCTGTTTATTCGTTCGTTCATTCAATCATACGATCCATCTATCCCCGCCAACTACGTGCGTATTCATTTATTTGTCCGTTCATTCATTAATTTGTTTATTCGTTCGTTCATTCAATCATTCGATCCAACTGCGTGCGTGAGATCGAGTGATCTACTTATTTATTTATTCAATCATTCGACCAGTCAATCCCCGTCAATTCATAGTCCCTATAAAACGTGTTATGAGGCTGCAATTTCTTTTATATTTGTTATTCTCAGATGTAACACAAATTGAGGTTAGGTCAAAACTCAATTTGTGGCGTCCAAACGTATTGTTCCAATCCGGACTTGGCCCCCCTAGTGGAGTATGGCCTACCCTTCCTGCGATACAGGAAGAGACCCGAGCCCCAGCAGTGGGAACATACTAGGGTTGATAACGTTATAGGGAAGAGCGGGTGATCGTGCTCCTCCACTATAAAGGGAAATTTCCCGCCAGGCACATGGTATGCCTGGAGACGGCCGGCTATTGTTAGTCGGACGTTATATTTATGTATGTCATTGAAACACTTTGATTGCGCGATGCAGGAATGTTGCAGTTTGTAGTGCGCGCGCAGAGTTGGCATGTGCTCGCCACAGAGTGTATTCGACGGTCTATTACAAAAACTGTTATACGTTTACCGGTAGTCCCTAAACTGGGCTAGGCCTGTATCTAGGGGACTGTATTAATAATAATTTGGCCTTTTTGCATCTACTTAATGAGATGATTTATACAGCGTCCAGTGGTATCCTCACTCACACTAGATGGTTGAAGGGACCACTCCGACGCTGTAGTGCCTGGGACATGGTTTTATAGATGGTTTTTAGGCTTGCCCAGCACCTATACCATCCTGACAGCCTAGTCGGCCTAGCCCACAGGAAAGACTAGTCAATACGTGTGGAGCCAACCAAGCCGCGGGTTTCCTCACGATGGACTGTATTAGTGTGCATAGTTTCTGTTTTACTTCTTCTTCGGGGCCCGAAGAAGAAGCTATGTCCAGCAGTGGAATGATATAGATTAGATTAGAACTCTTTATTGTACACACTAGAAAACAAAATACATAAAAAGGCTTACATATCTAACTATTGCCGTATACAATTGGCGGTATTATAGCTAAAAGCGATCTCTTCCAGACAACCTTGGGATGGATAGAACTGAAAGATGAAGAGAGTAGGTAGGTAGGTGTACATGAAGTATATTGGAAGAGTATGTACATAAACTGACTTACAACTAATATTCATACATATATCTATATGTGACGGTGCAAACCTCTTTACACCATTTTTATTTCTTTTTCTATCATTTTCTAATATTTAAATTACGTCACACATTCTTCGATTCCCCTCATTTTTCATCACTACTACTTTACCCTTTGACCAGATCTCACTTTTTACCTGCTTCTCCGTTTATCCGTTTTTATCCAGTTTTCTGTTAATACTACAATATTATAACAAATAAAACCACACCTAAAGTCGTTCCAGAGTTTATTTATTATTATAAAAGTTACCCAACGTTCCACATATATACATATATACTTAATATAATAAATATTACTAATTTATATATTATACAAACATACATATATAATTATAATATACTAATATATACGCCCGAAGTTCGGGCTATATTAGTCCACTGCTGGACATAGCCCTCCTCTAATGAGCGCCATTGCGCAAGGTTGCGCCATCATTGGGAGTTGACATGTGCTCGCCACAACGTAAACGTATTGTTCCACGTTCAACAAAAAGCGAACCTCGTTCGTATGGGACTCTCCTCTGAAGGAATTTGAAAAGACTAAGTTTGGAGTTGTTTTGTCCATTTTTTCTCCAAAATTATCCAGATTTTGAAATGGACACCTAGTTTGACTTGTAACGTTCATTAAGCCGCAGTATCTGCGCTACTTTGAATAAAACCTTTCATTTCATTTCGACGGTCCGGTTTTCTGCAGGTCCAGGTGAGGCGTCCGGAGAAGGTGCGCTCGATCCAGCGCGTGAAGAAGACGGTGCTGGTGAAGCAGGTGGTGCCGGCGCGCCGCCCCCCCGCGCAGCGCCGCGCCTCCCGCGCCGCGCCCCCCGCCGCGCCCGCCGTGCCGCAGCGCATGCAGGCCATACAGGACTCTTACGGTGAGGGGATTGGGTCTAATGTCGCTTGCAGCTCCGTCGGTCAATTGGGGCTAAGTTGGCTAGCGCGACAAGAACCAACGGCGTTCGCCGTGCCGCTGAGGATGCAAGCCATACAGGACTCTTACGGTGAGGGGATTGGGGCTAGATTGGCTTGCAGCTTCGTCGCTAGATTGGGTGTATATTGTCTTGCGTGGCCAAGATTCAGTCGCGCCTGCCTTGCCGCAGCGAATGAGGCCATACAGAACTCTTGTACTTAGAATAGAAAACGTTTATTTGGTACCAACACAATCAAAATAAAAACAATCATGGTTATGGCTATAAATAAGGGTTTACATAGCATAATTACTACTACCAGAAACAAATATAAAATGGCACCAAAACATCTAATTTTAGATCCCCACTAAAATTAGATGTTTTTTTTCATCATCATCATTTTAACAACCAAGAAACAAGAGGGCTAATTTTTAGCTCATCTGACAGATGTCAAGTAGTTCCGCCCGTCATGGGTGCGTTCAAAAATCAAACTTCTATTCTTAACAGGAATCCCTCATGGTTTCCCAAGCTTCCAGTCTTGTGCCGCCCGCATACAGCGACTCCCCGCCACCGTAACCAGATTGTCAGACCATCTGGCGGAGGGCCTGTCTGGTCATAACTTGCTTTAACATACTCCTAACATGACATAACATTTACATACTGGCACATACATTGCTTCTGGCCCCACACTAGGATTCCCTGTGTTGTGGGAACCAGAAACAACGAAATCACAAACATGTAAACACCCAAGACATGGGGTTTTTTTGTCCCCAGCCGGGATTCGAAACCGGGACGATGCCAGATGCGCTACCGCTACGCCTTTGTTTCCAATCTAAATGGTACCCTTGCCTTTCCTACAGACGAGCTGCTGAAGTTGTCTGAAGAGCGTCGCCTCCAGCTCGAAGATGCTATCAAGCTGTTCAGCCTCTTTGCTGAATGCGAGGACCTGGAGCGCTGGATGAAGGACAAGGAGCGACTTCTAAGGGCCGAGGATGCTGATACTGTCGATAATGCTAAGAGGAAATACGAGGTGAGTCGGAAACGGGGTCACCTCTAAAGTACGAGGTGAGGGAACCGGGGTACCTCTAAAATACGAGGTGATGGAATCGAGGTACCTCTAAAATACGAGGTGAGGGAAACGGGGTTAACTCTAAAATACGAGGTGAGGGAAACGGGGTCAACTCTAAAATACGAGGCAAGGGAAACAATATCATTCCGATGTAAAACCTAACTGCAAAGTAGGTACTCGGGGCTGCAAGTGATGCAAATTACTTCAGCCAGGTGCGCTGCCTGTACGTAATACAGAGAATATTGTAAAGAGGTTCGAAATTTCACTGATGCCGGTACTTGTCCATTAGCTCAGTTGGGAGAAAGCTGGCACGGTTAGCCATAGGTCGCGGGTTCGAGTCCCGGCATGGGTGGAATTTTTAGCCTCTAAATAGGTCTTTAAAGTGCCTAAGCAATAAAACCCTCCCTAGAGCCCTGGGTCTGATCGCTTCCGGATGTCTCCAGAAATTCGTGACGGACCTGTCGACGGCCTCCAAACGCCTGGAGCACATTGACGCGGCCACCGAAGAGCTGGTGAGCAGTGGCCACGGCCAGGCGGCGGCGGCTACTGCGGCGCGGCAGCAGCTGCAGCTGCAGTGGCAGCGGCTGCTGCGGCTCAAGCAGCTGAAAGAGAGGAGCCTGGAGGGAGCTTCCAGGTGAGGAAAAAAAATTTCAGAGTCACGTCTTTTTTTGGTCAGAATCGGTCATTGTTAAGAAAAAAGGACAATGGCGCTAAAAACAGGTAAATTAATGGCCGCGGCTATTAAGATTAGTCGTGGCCATGAAACCGTCGACCATGAAAACCTTGTCGGAGTAGTCACAGCTACTAAATAACTACTCAAAAGGGGCCACTGAACTACTTAGTCGCAAGCTGTAGGAAAGTAAGACCGACTTCAGCTGCAGTGGCAGCGGCTGCTGCGGCTCAAGCAGGTGAAAGAGAGGAGCCTCGAAGGAGCTTCCAGGTGTGGATAAAAAGAATTCACGAGTCACATTTTTTTTGTCAAGAACGCTCATTACTCAAAGATTAACGAAGGTAAAAAGTAATGGCGTTAAATTTGGTGAATTAATGGCCGTGGCCATTTAAAGTCACTTTGCGATGGCCATGGCCATAAAAAACTAGTCACCCATGAAAAACTTAGTCGGTAGCGGTCACAGCTATTTAATAACTATTCGAAAGGGGCTAGTGAACTACCTCGTCACTGGCACTGAAAGTAAGAATGGCCAGGCGGCGGCTGCCACCGCGGCGCTTCAGAAGCTACAGCTGCAGTGGCTACTGGGCTACTGAGGCTCAAGCAGCTGAAAGAGAGGAGCCTCGAAGGAGCTTCCAGGTGAGGAAAAAAAATTTCAGAGTCACGTCTTTTTTTGGTCAGAATCGGTCATTGTTAAGAAAAAAACACTAAAGACAATGACGCTAAAAACAGGTAAATTAATGGCCGCGGCCATTAAGATTAGTCGTGGCCATGAAACCGTCGACCATGAAAACCTTGTCGGAAGTGGTCACAGCTACTAAATAACTACTCAAAAGGGCCAATGAACTACTTAGTCGCAAGCTGTAGGAAAGTAAGACCGCGACGCGGCAGCAGCTGTAGGCAGCTGCAGTGGCAGTGACTGCTCAGGCTCAGTCGGTAGAGGATTTTAAAACAGTGGCAGACCTTACCGTTGTAACGTTGTAAGATAAGATAAGAATATTCTTTATTGTACACTGGAAAAACAACAAATACGAAAACAAATTGCAAATATACATAGTACAATTGGCGGCCTTATTGCTAAAAGCAATTTCTTCCAGACAACCTTACGATGGAAAGTTGCTGAAGGAAATTAGAAAGACGGGTAGCCAGTGCAAATTTGAATATTGATACTGTAGTACTGAAAACTAGTAATAATGCACAAAGTATTTAATTACGGTATTCAGACAACGCGCGATACAGTTAGAAAAACGGCTGAGAATGACAGGTAGGATAGTTCTCGAAAAAACCGCTAGGAGCGCACACGTAGCATAACTAAACGCACTATAAATACTGAAGCGTTGATGCGTTATGTTATCAGGCTGCAGGTTTACGTTCATATTCCAATAGATACATACTTATACTTAATAATAATACACTTACATACCGTTACTTATATAAACTTATAATCGTCAACTTTTACATCATTTATAAACAATAAAAACTGGAACGACTTCAGGTGTGGTTTAATTTGTTGATTAGTAAAACAGAAAACTGGATAAAAACGGAGAAGCAGGTAAAAAAGTCAGATCTGAAAAAACCTATTTAGAGGCTAAAAATTTCACCCATGCCGGGATTCGAACCCGCAACCTCTGGCTATCCGTGCCAGCGCTCTAACAATTGAGCCAATGGGCGACTCACCGGCATCAGTGAAATTTCGAACCTCTTTACACTATTCTCTGTATTACGTACAGGCAGCGACATCTGACTTAAGCAAATTGCATTACTTACAGCCCCGACTACCTATTTTGCAGTTAGGTTTAACATCGGAACGATATCACTGTACCCACATGATAACACTATTTTTATTTTTAATGCACTAACCCGTGCTAAGGAACAAATTTAAAAACCTATTTAGAGGCTAAAAATTTCACCCAATTGTTTCCTTAGCACGGGTTAGTGCATTAAAAATAAAAATAGTGTAAGTCAGATCTGGTCAAAGGGTAAAGTAGTAGCGATGAAAAATGAGGGGAATCGAAGAATGTGTGACGTAATTTAAATATTAGAAAATGATAGACAGAAAAAGAAATGAAAATGGTGTGAAGAGGTCACACCGACACAAGTTATCGAGCCGCCCATGAGGCCTACGATTTTTCCCCGTAAGTTTGTCTTATGTTTAATCGTGCTTCTTTGCACGACCTGACCTGACTTGGCGTCCCCAGCGTGGAGCTCTTCGGCCGCACCTGCGACGAGGCCCTGGACTGGATGGCCGAGAAGGAGGAGCAGCTGCGAGCCGCCGGCACGCCGGCCGCGGACCTACGCACCGTGCAAGCGCTGCAGCGGCGGCACGCGCAGCTAGAGAGGGAGTTGGAGCCTTTGAGGGAGAAGGTGGCCACGGTCACGCTGCTGGCTGACTCGTGAGTGACTAATTGTGTCTAAATATATACACAGAAACACACACACACACATACCATCACACAAACACACATGCACACCACGACTGCAGATTAATACACCGTGCAAGCCCTGCAGCGGCGGCACGCGCAGCTAGAGAGGGAGTTGGAGCCTTTGAGGGAGAAGGTGGCCACGGTCACGCTGCTGGCTGACTCGTGAGTGACTAATTGTGTCTAAATATATACACAGAAACACACACACACACATACCATCACACAAACACACATGCACACCACGACTGCAGATTAATACACCGTGCAAGCCCTGCAGCGGCGGCACGCGCAGCTAGAGAGGGAGTTGGAGCCTTTGAGGGAGAAGGTGGCCACGGTCACGCTGCTGGCTGACTCGTGAGTGACTAATTGTGTCTAAATATATACACAGAAACACACACACACACATACCATCACACAAACACACATGCACACCACGACTGCAGATTAATACACCGTGCAAGCCCTGCAGCGGCGGCACGCGCAGCTAGAGAGGGAGTTGGAGCCTTTGAGGGAGAAGGTGGCCACGGTCACGCTGCTGGCTGACTCGTGAGTGACTAATTGTGTCTAAATATATATACACACACACACATATTCCATCACACATACACACAGACGCACATGCACACCACGGCTGCAGGTTTACGCACTGAGGAAACCGTGCAGCTTTGTGGTTGCTGGTGAGGGAATTAGAGCTTTTGAGGGAGAAGGTGGCCACTGTCGCGCTGCTGGCTTACTCGTGAGTGACTAATGCTGCGTTCCGAGATGCGATAAAATCGATTACAGCGCGAATCCGACCAAATTTAGTAGTCCCAAAATATCTCGCAAAAAATAGGGTTTTTGTGCCTACTGCACTTATATGGATTCGATTATGGAACGCAGGGTAATTGTGTCTAAATATATACACAGAAACACACACATACAAATATACCATCACACGTACACACAGACGCATATACCATCACACATACACAGACACGCATGCACACCCTGGCTGCGGATTTACGCACCGTGCAAACACTGCAGCGGCGGCACGCGCAGCTAGAGAGGGAGTTCGAGCCTTTGAGGGAGAAGGTGGCCACTGTCACGCTGTTGGCTGACTCGTGAGTGACTAATTGTGTCTAAATATATACACAGAAACACACACACACACATACCATCACACAGACACACATGCATACCACGACTGCAGGTTTACGTACTGAGGAAGCCCTGCAGCGGCGTCACGCGCAGCTCGAGAGGGAGTTGGAGCCCCTGAGGGAGAAAGTGGCCAATGTCACGCTGCTGGCTGACTCGTGAGTGACTAATTGTGTCTAAACATATACACAGAAAACACACACACACACATATACCATCACACAGACACACATGCATACCACGACTGCAGGTTTACGTACTGAGGGAGCCCTGCAGCGGCATCACGCGCAGCTCGAGAGGGAGTTGGAGCCCCTGAGGGAGAAGGTGGCCACTGTCACTCTGCTGGCTGACTCGTGAGTGACTAATTGTGTCTAAACATATACACACATATACACACACACATACACACACATACACCCTTACATACACACACACACACACACACACACACAAAGTAGCCGGAACCGGCGTGCGTGCATGCAACGACTTACTTTTTATTTTTATGTCATACAAAATCTTACAGCATTACAGTCTAAACTAATGCGCTATAAGACTTAACATGTAACGTGTATGAACGTTGATGAAGCGAAGGTCTGTCTGTCAGGATCATGGCAAGTGGCAGTCCCCTGATCTCCGCCTACCCCTCTGGGATACAGGCGTGATGTTATGTATGTACACACGTATACCATCACACATACATACACACACATATTCACACCCCGGCTGCAGATTTACGCACTGTGCAAGGCCCTGCAGCGCCGTCACGCGCAGCTCGAAAGGGAATTAGAGCCTTTGAGGGAGCACCTTCTCCCTCAAAGGCTCTAATTCCGCTAACTGCAAACTGTCACGCTGCTGGCTGACTCGTAAGTGACTAATTGTTTCTAAACATACACACCCACACCAATAGATAGATACACACACATGCTCACATCCTGGCTGCAGATTAATCACAATGAGGGAGAAGGTGGCCACTGTCACGCTGCTGGCTGACTCGTGAGTGACTAATTGTGTCTAAATATATACACACACACACATATATACCATCAAACACACACACACACAGTAGGAATGGAACCGGCGGGCGTGCGTGCAACGACTTATGAACGTTGATGAAGCGAAGGTGATCTGTCAGGATCGTGGCAAGTGGCAGTCCCTGGTCTCTGCCTACCCCTCTGGGATACAGGCTTCGGGTTATGTATGTACACACGCATACCATCACACATACATACACACAAATGCACACAACGACTGTAGGGTTACGTACTGAGGAAGCCCTGCTGCGTTGCCACGCGCAGCTGCAGAGGATAACTGGAGCCTTTGAGGGAGAAGGTGGCTACTGTTACGCTGCTGGCTGACTCGTGAGTGACTAATTATCTCTAAATATACACACACACATACACACACACACACATACAAACACACATATACCATCACACATACACCATCACACATACACACAGACACACATGCACACCACGACTGCAGGTTTACGCAGTCGTGGTGTGCATGTGTGTAAGTTTGTAATGCTTGCACAGTGCGAGAGGGAATTAGAGGGAACTCGAGAGGGAATTAGAGCCTTTGAGGGAGAAGGTGGCCACTCTCACGCTGCTGGCTGACTCGTAATGGTCTAATTATATGTAAACAGTTCTACACGTCCACACAAACAGATACACACACACACACTTATGCACACACCCCACCCATTCTTGAAGTGAATAAATATTTTTTTTATTTGCAATTAAACATATTTATATAGTTATCAATTCAACCTGACGTTACTTTTTAAAAACACATTTTGCCAAGAGAATTATGTACGTAATACAGAGAGTATTGTAAAGAGGTTCGAAATTTCACTGATGCCGGTGAGTCGCCCAGTAGCTCAGTTGGAAAAGCGCTGGCACGGTTAGCCGGGGGTCGCGTGTTCGAATACCGGCATGGGTGGAGTTTTAGCCTCTAAATAGGTTTTTAATAATTGTCTTTGGCACGGGTTAGTGCATTAAAAAAGAATTATAATAATTTAGTTTACTTTTTTATTGTTTTTTGTGCTAGTTTTTATGGCGAAGCTTTGTGCGCATTTTCAGATTGTCTAATACCTCTTTTTATGCTCTTAGTTTAGTTAGTCCCTCAGGACAGGCGCTAATCTCAATTAACCCCCGATTTCTGGTACACTGCTTCTTATTCTTTTCGTGTCAGCGATTCGACCAGTCTATATTTTTCCTGCCCAATAGTTGGCCACTGCAATTGCAGCAGCGTTGGCCTCTGTTAGGTCCTCCAGAGTGCAGGTGTGAGGGCACAATAGGCACTGGAGCAGGCGCACCAAGGATTGCGATGAGGCTCCACAATCACATTGCTCCTCCGTTGGTGCAATATAACCCCACCTGCTTAGGTGGGGTTATATTGGTACACTAACAAGCCGACAGTCTACTGTTAACAGCCGTCGGTCAGTTTTTAAAAGGGAATGATATTGAAAAGTTGCGAATGTTATTTCGTCGGTATAAAGGTAAAATTCAGTAACTGCAAATGAGCCTAATCGTAGAAACTGCGCTAATGTGAATTTGAGATACTAAGTGTAATATTTAGCACACAAATAAAAACGCTCTCCCATCGTTATTGTTTTTATGAGTAAACTAGATAGTGTTATTTTTGGGCAAAAATAATTATCAGTTTATAAATAAAAAAATGGAAAAGCAGTTAATGAGTTTTACCTTTATACCGACGATTTCCTCCTAGAGTATTTCTTAATGATTCGCGATACTAATACGTGGTTAAATATTAAACGTAACGTTTATTTAATCTACTTTCTACCTAATAAATAATCGCGATTATTAAATAGACCCGTTTAATATATTTTTTTTTCAAAACCTGTTTAGAGGCTAAAAATTCCACCCATGCCGGGATTCGAACCCGCGACCTCTGGCTATCCGTGCCAGCGCTCTATCCAACTGAGCTAATGGGCGACTCACCGGCATCAGTGAAATTTCGAACCTCTACACTATTCTCTGTATTACGTACACGCAGCGACATCTGGCTGAAGTAGGTTGCATCACTTACAGGTGGAATTTTTAGCCTCTAAATAGGTTTTTAAAATTGTCCTTAGCACGGGTTAGTGCATAAAAATAAAAATAGTATAATATTTTTTTTCCCAGATTAATTTTCATTGTTATTTTTGCATGCAGCCTCTTACAATTTCTGAGAGTGAACGGGTATGTCCAATCCTCAGTAGTTGTTAACAATAACTTTTAATAAACCAAGTTAAAACGTCGCGGGTGTCGTAAAAGGCGACTAAGGGACACAAACCGGGGGGTAGGCAGCAGCGCCCCCTGCAGTACAATTCCACCAAACTGCGATCCCCAACCCGCATGCCCAGCGTGGGGATTATGGGCACTACCCCCCTATGATAGCACAACGTGGCGCTCTTGATTCTAAAAGCTAACAGACTATACCTACCTATATATGTGACATAGAATAATACCGTCCTAAACGACCGTCTTCTTCGCCTGCAGCGTGAAATCCCAGTACCCCAACGAGAAGGCCAACGTGGAGGCGCGCCAAAAGCAGATTCAGGAGGTGTGGGCGCGGTGCGAGGCCGAAGCGGCCTCCCGCCGGACCCGGCTCGAGAGCGCCGTTGGCCACCAGATCTTCGGACGCAGCAGCGCTCAGCTGCACGACTGGCTGCTGGTGAGAGACGGGTGGGGAGGGGAGAGTGTGGGGGGAGGGGAGAGTGTGAGGGGAGGGGAGTGTGTGGGGGGAGGGGAGAGTGTGGGGGAGATGAGAGTGTGGTGAGAGTGCGGGGGAGAACAGGTTTTGGCGAAAAAGGGCTGAGAAAGGCTGGGAGATTGGATTGGGTGACAGGGATTGAGAGACAGCGAATCAGAGACATGGAGATATTGGGGCTCAGAGAGAGGTATAGAGGTAGAGGGAGTGCTGTATGACGGGCTGTCTCCGTGGGAGAGAGGTACTTCCGGGGGGAGAGAGAGAGAAGAAGAAAGACACTTGTAGATAGAGAGGCAGAGCTCGAGAGCGCCGTCAGACACCAGATCTTTGGACGTAGCAGCGCCCAGCTGCGTGACTGGCTGCTGGTGAGGCACGGGGGGGCGAGAGGGGAGAGTGTGGAGGAGGAGAGATTTTGGGGGAAACAGCTGAGAAAGACTGGGAGATTTGGTTGGGAAACAGGGATTGAGAGACAGAGATTCAGAGAGATGGAGATATCGGGGCTCAGAGAGAGAGGCAGAGGGAGAGGTATGGAGGTAGAGAGAGTGCTGTACGACGGGCTGTCTCCGTGGGGGAGAGGTATTTGCAGGGGAGAGAGGTATGCTTATAGGGACAGAGGTGTGATTGTGGGGAGAGAAACGTGTTTGTCGGTGAGATATAATTATGCTTGTAGGGAGAGAGGTATACTTGTAGGGTGATAGGTATGCTTTTATATATATAGAGAGAGAGAGAGAGATATATGTTTGTAAGCTGTAAAGAGGGGGATAGAAAAGAAAGGAAATATCTGTAGACAAAGAGGGGAGAAAGATAAGGAGAGATTAGAAAGAGTTACAAACTAGTGACGCGGCCTCGTTTCATCCGACAAGCATGCTCTCTAGTCTTTTAAAACTAAATAAATTGCTCTAAGCAATAAGGCCACCAATTTTACTGTATCTTTATAGTTATTTTATGTTTTTTTTTTCCTGCTGAACAATAAAAAATATTCTTGTTTTATTGAAACGAATGCACGTAAAATTGATGAGAACGCGAATATCTTGTAGCTGTCTTTTAATCTGTCTCTTGCTTGTATTCCAATGACATTGTCCCATTTTTAAAAAGTACACATCATTATATAAAACGCTATTAAAAAGGAAAATACTGTTACGGGCTAGGGTCCTAGATTTGGATGTAAAACGCCAACGACAACTTCTTAGGATTTATTCACGCAGGGTCTGGTCTGCAGGTCTTCACGACACGAAGTCCACACGTAGATTCCAATCGCAGGTTCAATCGAAGTCCAATAGTATCGCTGAGTTCGTAGGTTATCGCTCGTATCGCAGGTATGTTCACTTGAAGTTCACTCTTCGCTATTCCAAACGGAACTGACAGCGCGCCGCGGCGACCGCTATTTATATCCGCCGGCAAAGGTTCCCGAACATTCGCGTACCTACCGTATCCGTATCAAAGAGTTTTGAACCGTATGCTAGTGGACATACGAGTCATTATTGCTTGCAGCGTTTATTGTTTACTAAAACGCAGCATGCGGCGACTATTCGATAGGCCTCCAGAAGGCTCTATTCCACATGGTTCGGGATAGGACCGTGACAATACTTAAAAAGGTTGATTGGCCGGTCGGCAACACTTATCTTAAATCATTCTGTTCGCAACAGAAAACCCAAGAGCAACTGTCGCAAGAGGCCAACGCCAAGGACGTGGCCACGGCCGAGGAACTGCACAAGCAGCACCTGGAGCTTCTGGACGACATCAAGGCGCACGACGACGAGTGAGTTCACCCTGTATAGCCAGAGGTCGCGGGCTCGAATCCCGGCATGGGTGGAATTTTTAGCCTCTAAATAGGTTTTTAAAATGGTCCTAAGCACGGGTAGTGCATTAAAAAAAATCACCCTGTATAGTTGTACGGTGTTATTTATGAAATATGTGTGGTGTCGGCCTAGAGAATAGCACCAGGCCAAATTCTTCCCGCGGGTGTCGTAAAAGGCGACTAAGGGATACAAACCGGGGGTAGGCAGCAGCGCCCCCTGCAGTACAATTCCACCGAACTGCGATCCCCAACCCGCATGCCCAGCGTGGGGATTATGGGCGTTACCCCCCCAATGATGGCACAACCTTGCGCTATGGCGCTCATTAGGGAGGGCTATGTCCAGCAGTGGACTAATATCGCCTGAAGAAGAAGAAGATTTATGAAAACTGTTAACCGAATATTGATGACCCCCGTGCCGTAGCGGTAGCGCACCTGCCTACCATGCGAGAGGCACGAGTATGATATGCGCACCAAGCCTCGGCGCGAGTATGATATGAGCGTCAAGCCTCGGCGCGAGTATGATATGAGCGTCAAGCCTCGGCGCGAGTATGATATGAGCGTCAAGCCTCGGCCCGAGTATGATATGAGCACCAAGCCTCGGCGCGAGTATCATTTGAGTGTCAAGCCTCGGCGTTAGTATGCTATAAGCGCCAAGCCTCGGCGCGAGTATGATATGAGCACCAAGCCTTGGCGCGAGTATCATTTGAGTGTCAAGCCTCGGCGTTAGTATGCTATAAGCTCCAAGCCTCGGCGCGAGTATGATATGAGCACCAAGCCTTGGCGCGAGTATCATTTGAGCGTCAAGCCTCGGCGTTAGTATGTTATAAGCGCCAAGCCTCGGCGCGAGTATGATATGAGCACCAAGCCTCGGCGCGAGTATGATTTGCACGCCAAGCCTTGGCGCGAGTATGATTTGCACGCCAAGCCTCGGCGCGAGTATGATTTGCACGCCAAGCCTCGGCGCGAGTATGATTTGCACGCCAAGCCTCGGCGCGAGTATGATTTGCACGCCAAGCCTCGGCGCGAGTATGATCATATATGAGCCATCAAGTCAGGACCGCGCACTAAGCCTCGGCTCGTCCGAATCGCACTCGAATTCGGGATTTATGAATTGAAATCTACAAAAAACGTACAAACTTCATCCTTCCCCAGGTTCAAGGAGGTGATAGCTCTGGGTCAACAGCTGGTCGCCAACAACCCGACTTTGACCGACGTGGCTGACAGAATCAAGCAGCTGCAAGATCAACAGCAGGCTGTCAAAGATGGTAAGCTCATCCACAGGTCATTTATACATTCCATATAAACCCTTATACGTCCCCACTATTGGGGCACGGGTCTCTTCCTGCGTCGCAGGAAGGTTAGGCCACACGCCACACTCCACCAAGGGGGTCAAGTCCGGATATATATATAATTCATTACATTTAGATTTCATATGTATTTTATAAATATATAAAATACATATGAAATCTAAATGTAATGAATACGGAGGACATACATCGGAAAGGCTCTTCACATAAGGAGTGGCTAAGGGAGTTTGGGGTAGCACTTCTCGAGGAAGTGTAATGTAATGGAAATTAAGAATGAAATTGTAAATAACTTTATACATATCTGTAAATATATAGTTTAAGCAAAGTTGTAGTGCCCTTACAGGGTGTCATGAAGAACTAGAATTACTTATTAATATTATTACCACCTGTATTATTACCATGACATGCAATAAATAAATGATTATGATTATAAGTGTTCCCGGGCAAGCGCTTTGAAAGAATTCCGAGATGGGGTTTTACGGATATTATCAGGGAGGGCGTTCCAGAGACGGACGGCTGAGATGCAGAAAGAGCAAGAGATGTATGTCTTTCTTTCTTCGTCTTTCTTCTTTCTAATCTCTTCATCGCCTTCACAGCCTGGCAAGCCAAGGAGGAGCGGCTTCAATACATCGCGGAGCTGGCGGCCTTCAACCGTGAGGCTGACCGCATCGACGCCACCAGCGGCGCCCACCAGGCTTATCTTGACTACACCGACACCGGGGTGAGTGCACACTTTAGCGAGGACTCGTTAATACACACATTAGTGGGGGCTCGTCTATACACACATTATCGGGGGCTTATTCATACACACATTACCGGGGGCTCTTTAATACACACATTAGCGGGGGCTCGTCTATACACCCAATAGTGGGGGTCGTCTATACGCACATTAGTGGGGGCTCTTTCATACAACATTAGCGGGGGCTCTTTAATACACATTAGCGGGGGCTCGTCTATACACACAATACTGGGGGTCGTCTTTACGCACATTAGTGTGGGCTCTTTCATACACATATTAGCGGGGGCTCTTTAATACACATTAGCGGGGGCTCGTCTATACACACAATAGTGGGGGTCGTCTATACGCACATTAGTGGGGGCTCTTTCATACACACATTAGCGGGGGCTCTTTAATACACATTAGCGGGGGCTCGTCTATACACACAGTACTGGGGGTCGTCTATACGCACATTAGTGGGGGCTCTTTCATACACATATTAGCGGGGGCTCTTTAATACACATTAGCGGGGGCTAGTCCATACACACAATACTGGGGGTCGTCTATACGCACATTAGTGGGGGTTCTTTCATACACATATTAGCGGGGGCTCTTTAATACACATTAGCGGGGGCTGGTCCATACACACAATACTGGGGGTCGTCTATACGCACATTAGTGGGGGTTCTTTCATACACATATTATCGGGGCTCTTTCATACACACATTAGCGGTGGCTCTTTCATACACACATTAGCGGTGGCTCTTTCATACACACATTAGCGGGGGCTCGTCTATACACACAATAGTGGGGGTCGTCTATACGCACATTAGTGGAGACTCTTTCTTTCGCCTCCACTAATTTGCGTTTCGAACCTTCTATTTATCAACGTTCATAAGCCGTTGCATACACGCACGCCGGTTCCGGGTACTTTTTATCTTTCCCTTTGCTAATACATCCCCTATCTGGTCGATGTATGTTATAGTTTCCGTGTGATAGGCAAATAACATCATCACGCCACATGCCTTCACGTATCTGAAATATAGACAACTCCTCCCAAGGCACGTAGGATTATTATATATAAGCTAGTGTAAGACTAGAATAAGGGAGTTAAGAGACTGGAGTCTTAACGAGGTATTAATTAAAATGTGATCAGCCGTTCCTGTTGCTTCCCTGCTGCGCCGCCGTCCTGCAACCACTCCCCCCACCACTGGGCATACTTCACCGAGTATAAGAAATGAAAAAGAATTTTTATTCATTCATTCTCCTCATTACACTATTTTGTAATCATGTGGGTACAGTGATATCGTTCCGATGTAAAACCTAACTGCAAAGTAGGTAGTCGGGGCTGTAAGTAATGCAATTTGCTTAAGTCAGATGTCGCTGCCTGTACGTAATACAGAGAATATTGTAAAGAGGTTCGAAATTTCACTGATGTCGTGAGTCGCCCATTGGCTCAATTGGTAGAGCGCTGGTACGGATAGCCAGAGGTTGCGGGTTCGAATCCCGGCATGGGTGAAATTTTTAGCCTCTAAATAGGTTTTTAAATCCATTCTCCTCAGTCGTCCGTGGACTCGGCCGAGGCTCTGCTGAGGAGGCACGAAGAGCTAGAGGCTCGTTTGGCAGCACACGACGAGCGACTGCCGCCCTTCTGTCAGCGCGCCGAGCGTCTGCAGAAGAGTCCGCACGCAGACGTCGCGCAGTGAGTCACACCTCTATTCGATATCAACCCTTTGTACTCCATGTAGAACCGAAGTTACCTACACACTAAACCATTATTGTTTTCCTTATTCTTTTTTAATGCACTAACCCGTGCTAAGGACAATTTCACAAACCTATTTAGAGGCAAAAAACTCCAGCCATGCTGGGATTCGAACCCTGCCTGTCGCTGCCTGTAATGTAATACAGTGAATATTGTAAAGAGGTTTGAAATTTCACTGATGCCGGTAAGTCGCCCATTAGCTCAGTTGGGAGAGCGCTGGCACGGATAGCCAGAGGTCACGGGTTCGAATACCAGCAAGGGTGGATTTTTTTAGCCTCTAAATAGGTTTTTAAAATGGTCCTTAGCACGGGTTAGTGCATTAAAAAGAATATAATCATGTGGGTACATCGATATCATTCCGATGTAAAACGTAACTTCAAAGTAAGGTACTCGGGGCTCCAAGTAATGCAAATTACTTCAGCCAGATGTCGCTGCCTGTACTGTAGAGTATTGTAAAGAGGTTCGAAATTTCACTGATGCCGGTAAGTCGCCCATTAGCTCAGTTGGGAGAGCGTTGGCACGGTTAGCCAGAGGTCTCTCGTTCGAGTCCCGGCGTGGGTGGAATTTTTAGCCTCTAAATAGGTTTTACGGGCATTACCCCCCAATGATGGCACAACCTTGCGCTATGGCGCTCATTAGGGGAGGGCTATGTCCAGCAGTGGACTAATATAGCCTGAACAAGAAGAAATAGGTTCCTGTAGTGGTAATAATTTGAAATCGAGACCCTGAGCTGACGCTAGCTTTCAGCTTTCTTTCATAAGACTTACATCAAAGTGATCTTCACAAAAAACACCCGAGTTTCAATTGATAAAGAGTCGGGGTCTCCTTTGGCAAACAGGTTTTCTTGAGCCAAGTTTTTCGAATGTTAATTTCACTGGGTACACAAATCCACAACTTTCCCGGGGGTCTTTATTGACGTGTTTTTTAATTCTCGAACAATGCAATAATGATAATTGGTATATTTTGGATGTAAATTCGATGTTGCGGTGTTGTTATTTCACAATGCGCAGAGATCACTTACAGAAAATTGAATGTCAAACTTTGTTTACAATTTTTTGGACTTCAAACCATAGACAAAAATGGCCGACCGCGTTTTTGGCTGTTTAGGAAAATAAAGTTTCAAAATATATTTTTATGTCGCTTTTAGGTCCTCAAAAAACATCTTAAAATATTTTTTGTTCTAATGGAAGAGTTATTTAACGTTTAAGACTTACTTGAAAAGAGAGTCAAATAGCGGATTAGTTTTAGCACAGGTTAGTGCAATAAAAAGAATATAATCATATGGGTACAGCGATATAATTCCGATGTAAAACCTTACTGCAAAGTAATTTGCATCACTTGGAGACCCGAGTACCTTACCCGGGGCTGCAAGTGATGCAAATTACTTCAGCCAGATATCCAGAGACCAGAGACCTCTTGCACGGTTAGCCAGAGGTCCCTGGTTTGAGTAGAATTTTCAGCCTCAAAATAGGTTTTACGGGCATTACCCCCCAATGATGGCACAACCTTGCGCTATGGCGCTCATCAGGGGAGGGCTAATTCGCACCCTCAGAACGAAAGAGGCCTAAGTCAAAAAATTGTGAAATTGAGTTACAATCATAGAGTCATAAAAAGGTATGCCGTGGACGGAAGATTCGCTATGCTCTTTTTTTTACAATAAGTGCCTTTGTTTTACTATTCATCGGATAGAGCATACCTTTTTATGTCTCTCTATGATTGTTAGGTACTCAATTTTTTGAGATTTTTTTAATTATTTAAACAATTTTTTGACTTAGGCCTCTTAAGTTCTGAGGGTGCGCTATGTCCAGCAGTGGACTAATATAGCCTGAAGAAGAGGAAGAAATAGGTTCCTATAGTGATAGTAATTTGAAATCGAGACCGTGAGGTGACGCTGACCGTCGCTCCGTCGCAGCATAAGGTCGCGGCAGCAGGCGGTGGCGGCGCGGCGCGACGGCGTGCGGCGCGCGGCGGCGGCGCGGCGGCGCGCGCTGCACGCGGCGCTGGCGCACCACCAGTTCCTGGCCACCGCAGAGGAGCTGCAGGCCTGGATACTGGACAAGACGCGCACGGCCAAGGACCAGAGCTACAGGTGAGGCGTTATACTTGGGGAATAGGTTGGCAGGAGATCGGGAACGTCTCTGCTGCAGCCCCAATTTCGAGTCTTAATTGAAAAGCTACAGGCTTGGATCCAGGACAAGACGCGCACGGCCAAGGACCAGAGCTACAGGTGAGCCGCCGTACTTGGGGGAATAGGTTGGCAGGAGATCGGGAACCTCGCTACTGCATCACTTGCTCCTAGTCACGGCTGCAGACCTGGATTCAGTACACAAGTATACTGGACAAGACCAAGATGGCTATAGGCGAGCTCTTGTATATAGCTATATTGGGACGGACCCAATACTTTGACAACAGTTGGAGATCAGATAGCAATTATGGGGATCAGGAATCTAGTTATGCACCACCAGTTCCTCGCCACCGCAGAGGAGCTGCAGGCCTGGATACAGGACAAGACGCGCACGGCCAAGGACCAGAGCTACAGGTGAGGCGTTATACTTGAGGAATAGGTTGGCAGGAGATCGGGAACGTCTCTGCTGCAGCCCCAATTTCGAGTCTTAATTGAAAAGCTACAGGCTTGGATCCAGGACAAGACGCGCACGGCCAAGGACCAGAGCTACAGGTGAGCCGCCGTACTTGGGGGAATAGGTTGGCAGGAGATCGGGAACCTCGCTACTGCATCACTTGCTCCTAGTCACGGCTGCAGACCTGGATTCAGTACACAAGTATACTGGACAAGACCAAGATGGCTATAGGCGAGCTCTTGTATATAGCTATATTGGGACGGACCCAATACTTTGACAACAGTTGGAGATCAGATAGCAATTATGGGGATCAGGAATCTAGTTATGCACCACCAGTTCCTCGCCACCGCAGAGGAGCTGCAGGCCTGGATACAGGACAAGACGCGCACGGCCAAGGCAGAGCTACAGGTGAGCCGCTGTACTTGGGGGAATAGGTTGGCAGGAGATAGGGAACCTCGCTACTGCACTCCCGGTACCAGTCATGGCTAAGGAGCTGGATCCAGGACAAGACGCGCACGGCCAAGGACCAGAGCTACAGGTGAGGCGTTATACTTGGGGGAATAGGTTGACAGGAGATCGGGAACGTCTCTGCTGCAGCCTCAGTTCCGGGTCATTACTGAGAAGCTGCAGGCTTGGATACAGGACAAGACGCGCACGGCCAAGGACCAGAGCTACAGGTGAGCCCTTGTGCTTGGGGGAATAGATTGACACTACACCCTAGGTTCCAAAGAGCTGTGGGTCTGAATCCTAGACAAGACCCGCAGACTAAATACTAGATTTACATTTGAACTCTTATACTTAGCTATATTGGTACATAACAATTATGAGAATAAGACAGCAGATCAGGAACTTCGCTACCGCTAGCTCCTAGTCACGACTGCAGACCTGGATTCAGGACATAAGTATGTTGGACAAGATCGAGATGATTCCAGGTGGCTGTACTTTTGACACCGATCGGTGATACTTAAGTGAATAGATTAACGTGTCAATTAGGAGATCAGGAACCTCGGTACTATATCCCAGTTTCAGAGGAGCTGCAGGCTTGGCTTCTGGACAAGACCCGCACGACTAAGGACCAGAGTTACAGGAGACCTATTATATTTGGTTGAATAGATTGACAGGAGTTTTTTTTCTCCAAAATGATTAAGATTTTAAAATGGACACCTAGTTTGAATAGTAACGTTCATCAAGCCGCAGTTTCTGCGCTACTTTGAATAAAACCTTTTCATTTCATTTCGTAATGAGTTTTTTTTACCCAGGGACCTGGCTAACCTGGAACGTAAACTGCAGAAGCACGAGGCCTTCGAGCGCGAGCTGCAAGCTAACGAAAAGCAACTGCGTAACATCGAGAGTGTGAGTACATTTCTTAGTGGACGTTATACAGGGCGTGACGTAAATCCCCATCAGTCGATATCAACCCTTGTATGTCCCCACTGCTGAGGCACGGGTCTCTTACTGCATCGTAGGAAGGTTAGGGCATACTCCACCATGGGGGCCAAGTCCTGATTTTAAGATATTGGCGGGCCTTGCTGTCAGAAGTTATCGAGCCGTCCATAAGGCCTTTATTATAATTCTTTAATTCTATCTATCATTTTCATTACTGAAATGAAATACAATTTATTAATATAGAAACGAAACTAAATAAAATCTTTATTAACCATTAGTGACACATTAAAGTGTCTATATGTTGACAATTGTAGAACAGTAGATAAACAATATTTAGCGATACAATTTTTACTGCGGCCCCACACTAGGCAAGCCTGTATCGTGGGTACCACTCTAGAGGTAAACATTAAACATTAATAGTTCGAATGGCAGGATAGATTTATAAAAATAGGAAGTACATATTACAGAACGTGCGTATGCGCATATAGGTACTTAAAACATATTAACAAAAATAAAAGAAACTAAACTAAGTGAGACTATGTGAAGTGTGGTGTGTGTGCGTATGTCTGTGTGTGTGTGTGCGTGTGAGGGTGTGTGTGTGTGTGTGTGTGTGTGTGTGCGTGTGTATGTGTGTGTGTAAGAGTGAGGGTGTGTGAGTTGCAATTATTATTTAGATTTTATGATATGACCCTTACTAGGTCCTCTGTGGCATCGTATGTAAGTTCCAAAAGCCACTTATTAACTATCGTTTTGAATTCATGAAGGTTGCACTGCCTGATATCGCACATAAGGAGAAGTTTATTGTACATATAAGGGTGGAGAAAAGCTGAGAATCTTTTTGCAAAAGTGGTTTTGACAGCCTTGACTTTAACTCTTGGATTTCTTGTGGATCCACTTCCATTCAATTTGTTTGGTGGGTTTTTCTTGTGTACTTTAATAGTGGAATTCAGAATGAAAAGTCTTCGTACGCTAAGCAGTTGGCATTCTTGATAAAGTTTGGCGGTGGGATATCTATATTTCTTTTTTAACATAACTTTAAGGACAGAGCGTTGTGCCCTTTCCACTTGTATCAAAGTAGTCTTGGCGGCGCCACCCCATATAGGTAGGCAGTAAGCTATCAGAGATTGACAGATGGCAACATAAATATATTTAAGTAATTCATGATCAGCACAGTTTCTGAGTAACTTCATTATGTTAATTACTTTCCTTACACGACCAGACAGGGCGTGAATGTGATTTTTAAACGACAGATTTTGATCAAGAGTTACACCTAAGTATTTAGTAGAAATAGCTCTAGAAATATATGGGCATTGACAGATGGGATTATTTGAGGTCAGTCTAAGTGATGTGTTGCAGTAGTGTATTTTTACTTGAGGGGTCTTGGGAGGCTCGGACGCCTTTGTTTTATGAAAACATATTAAATGAGTCTTATCAGTGTTTAGAGACAGTAGATTACTTTCAAGCCAGGTTGCAACTTTAGCCATTCCCTCCTCAATCCAATAGTATGTTTCGTCCCATGACGATCCATGGAAGATGATAGCGGTGTCGTTAGCGTAGCAGATTAGCTCGGCATTATTTAACGTTAAATACGAGATATCGTTGAGGTACACCAAGAACAGGGTAGGGCCGAGAACACTGCCCTGAGGAACTCCGAAATTAACTGGGCTTGGGTCACTGACTGTGCTCTCTACTTTAACGCGTTGAACTCTGCCAGTGAGATAGCTACGAAACCAATCAAGTGCAGTCCCTCTTATCCCGATATATTCCAGTTTCCTCAGCAAAATTGGTATCGAAACGGTGTCAAAGGCCTTCGCCAGGTCTAAAAAGACACCGGCACAGGCCTTACCTCGGTCTAAAAGTGAAGCCACCTGATCAGTTAGGTCCCCCACTGCATCTTCGGTTGATTTACCACGTCTGAAACCATACTGTTTATCGAATAGTACATGGTTAGATTCCAGAAAGTGTACTAAGCGTTTATTTACGACTCTTTCTAGAATTTTTGACAGAGTTGATAACAGAGAAATTGGGCGGTAATTAGCTGGCTCACATCTAGGACCACCTTTGTGTACCGGTGACACAACTCCCATTCTCCACACCTCCGGGAATATGCCACTACAGATGCTTAGGTTGAGGATGTGTACTAATGGAGCTGCCAGTTGGTCTTTAAGTGCTTTTATTAGACGGTTATTGATACCGTCTAAGCCAGGAGCGCTTTGGGAGGGCAATCGTTGGATTATAGATTTGACTTCAAACTCATCGGTTGGCTGCAAAAAGATGGAAGGAATAGATTCGTGAGCTTGTAATGCTTTGGAAGCCAAGGAGTCCTCTGTTTCTCCAGTTTTTGTTAAAGTTTCGTACGCAAGGTTTTGCCCAACTTCGGAGAAATATTTGTTGCATACATTTACTGAGGCGTGGGGGTTCTGGCTTAGGTTTAGTAGCTCAGAGACTGGGGGTTTCGGAGAATGAGAGTAACAAATAGTTTTTATCGTTTCCCATAGTTTTTTTGGAACGTGGCGATTTTTATTCAACTCGGACCTCTCATGCTCCTGCTTTAGAGAATGAAGCAGATTAGAACAAAAATTTCTGTAGCGTAAGTATGTGATCTTAACAATAACATTCTCTGGATGCCTCCTGGCTTTTGCGTGGAGGGCATCTCGGTTTCTCATACACTTTATGATTCCTGGTGTGATCCACGGTTTTAGATTGAACTTTTTTCGACTAACAGTAACTTCTTTTGTGTATTTGGCTATCGTTGAGGTAATTATATTAGTGAGAGTTTCTGTAGCTTCGTTAACATTTGAATTATTAGTTACTGAAAACCAGTTCGTCATTCGTAGTTCAGCCTCAACACTTGGATAGTCCACTTTTAGAACTGTGCGTTTGGGTTTTTGGCGCCCCGTCGAGCTGTCAATGCCAACCATGGCCAAGTCATGATCCGTCAAACTAGATTTACATACAATAGCGACCGCATTGGATTTGGGTGTTAAGAAGATGTGATCCAAGCATGATTTCAGTCTTGTTGGTTCAGTGATAGCTGGAATTAGACCACATTCAGCCGTTAAACAGAGATACTCTGTAAGCTTATTTGTATTAGACTCCGCTAGCAGATCAATGTTAATGTCTCCAGCAATTATTAGACATGATTTGTTTGTGATAGAATTTATTTGAACTTCCAAGCTGTCTAAAAAGATTTGAGGATCTTTGAAAGACGGGGAACGATAAATACCAAACAAAGTGACCTTTTTGTTTATATCAAGAATGACACAATTTGCTTGAGACCATTTTGGTTCGGACATTGTTATGTTAAAATCGGCTTTGGCATAAATAACTACACCTCCGGACTTGTTTATAAATTCAGAGCTCTTAAACATTGAGTAACCATTCAAACTGCCAACAATAGTGCGGTCATTGAGCCAGCATTCAGTGAGTACAATCACGTCAAAGTCAATATTGAGGCGGCTCAGCAAAATTGTAAAATCAGGAAGGTTTTTTTCAATACTACGAATGTTATATGTGAGGACCTTTAGTTGGTACTTTGAGTTCAAAATGCTCCCACAAGATTCCGGTGTATCCATCCGATGGCATGTTATTTTAAAAGTATTGTCTATTTCGTTAGCAGGGGTTGAGTGTATGCACGCCATCAGGGTGAGTGGGAAAAATTAAAGCTCAAGCGAATGAATGAGAAAGATGAATGGAAAGCATTTTGTAGCCTCTTAAGTAAGAATTTAGTAAGTATGTTGACCTGATGCCGATCTGTTCTTGTGCAGTACAGCGGGAGTGTATAGTACTGAGGGGTGTATAGTTGGAATGTTTGTGTGTTTGAGTGTGCAGAGTAAAGTGTTGATATAGTTCTAGGTGTAAATGATACTACATCAGTTACATTTTGGCTAAGTTGCCGTAAATAAACAGTAAGTACTGACATGCTTAAAACTATGGAAAAACAAAAATGAACAAAAAATTTATTTAAGTCTAGCCTAGTTAGCGCTGGTAGCGCGAGCATCTTCTGATTTTTATTGTGCATTGGTTGACTCCATACCAAGTTTAATGACCAGATCGTCGAGGGATTTGATTGGGATGGAAGGCCGACCCTCAGCCTTACGTACCAGGATTCGTCCATCGTTGATCCAGGCAAACTTGTATCCAAGAGATCTGGCACGGGTTCTTGTCTCACGAAATAATGCTCTATTGTAGTGGGTGAGACGCTCGTTGATGTAGATTTTATGCGATTTGCCCGGGATCTCCAGGTCAGCGGAGCATAAATCACGGCGTGTTTTAATTGCTTTGAGAAAGCAATCTCGATGAGCTTTGCGTAGTAACCGGATTACGACGGGGCGAGCCGGAGTTTCAGGATCCATAACCCCCGGCCGATTTTTCGAAAAAAGGCGACGGGGACCGGCCCATTATCTCAATAATCAGGCTTAATTATCACGCTTGCCCACCGCGTATTGGCAATTGGCTGTGCTTTTTATTTTTGATATACGTTTTTTTAAATTTACTCTACTAATTTCGTTAGTTTTGAATTTTATTAATTATTTCTATTTTTAGAATTTTTCGAAAGTTTTGTGGTGTGTGACGTCATCAGAGCATGTTTGATGAGATAGTCTTTGCCTACTGAAAAAAAAATAAATGTCATTAACGTCAGTTGATTTCACAGAACAATTAAACGTTGATTTGGTCGGCTCCCAGAACAATAGTCGGCTAACCATGTATTCTGTGGTGATTATTTTCTCTGTGACCAGGCTCAAAAGGACTAGTTTCCAGGGCCGTTAAACCTAATATAAAAAATAAATCTCTGTGACCTCAGAGAAAATAATCCACAGACTACATAAATAATCACACGTTGACATTTTGTTCTTTTTTGTAAGGCAAAGGATTTAGGCTGACATTCAGAGACGAAAACTAAGCTAAGACCAGTCTCAGAAATTTCAAAATCATGTACTTAGAAATATTTCGTATTCAGAATCGAATCTTATCAAGTTGAGTATGAAATGGTACTTAGCTAAGTGTAAGTAGCCAATATTGGTGACTTTACGTGAACTTAAAATTGTCATCTGTCATTTGGTTCTTTTCACTTTGAGGTTACATACCTTTTTGTCGTATTGTTTTGGTTGGAGTTTGTGATTAGCATTGTGTTTACTACATCACTAAAAAATAATAGACAATATAGATGACTTTCTTAAGACAGTTCTTCTCTTAGCTCATGCTTAACTCCGGCTCCCGATCGAATGTGAATACGAAGATTTCGGCGCTTTACTAAGTATGACTTTAGTTTACTTTGCTAAGACTGCTCTAAGCGTGAACTTGGGATTCGTCTCTGAATGTCAGCCTAATACTCAAACCGCCTTTGCTGACGTTATACAAAATTCATTTAAGGTCAAAGCTTTTTATTAAATATCTTAAAAAATATGTACTTATTTAAAAATTTGATAAATAGAAATTGTACGGAAAGGAAAATTCTCCAAATGGTTTCGAGATTTCCGTTCATATAAAAAAATGTAGTATGGCCAATTTGAAGCGCTGAGCGTAGTTGAACGCCTCAGACACTCAGGTTCCCTTAGGTACCTTTACAGATCTGTACGTTAAAAGATACAAATCAAGGCGGATCGCCTTCGCAGTCGGTCTAGCGAGCAGGTGGTCGTTCTTCTGCGTTTGCCAGTGCGTGGTGTCCACTCGAGAGTCTTCGCACCCCATCGGCATATGTGACTGATCTTATAGGCTACGTGAATCACCTTAGTTCTTTGGTGAACTGTTTAATTTCCGATTTGTGATCCATCAAGGAGACTCCGTGACCCCTGTTCAAGCTATGAACATTTTCCGTCCAGGTGGGCCAGTCCCTGCAGAAGTCTGACGCGGCACGCGCGGACGCAGTGGGGCAGCGGCTTGAGGAGCTGCAGGCGGGCTGGGCCGCGCTGCTGGCGGCCAGCCGGGACAAGGGCAGCAAGCTGCGGCAGGCGCACGCGCAGCGCGCGCACAGGAGGTAGGGGGGGGGGGGGGGTCACGGGGGGGGGCGCTGCTGGCGGCCAGCCGGGACAAGGGCAGCAAGCTGCGGCAGGCGCACGCGCAGCGCGCGCACAGGAGGTAGGGGGGGGGGGGGTCACGGGGGGGGGCGCTGCTGGCGGCCAGCCGGGACAAGGGCAGCAAGCTGCGGCAGGCGCACGCGCAGCGCGCGCACAGGAGGTAGGGGGGGGGGGGGGGTCACGGGGGGGGGCGCTGCTGGCGGCCAGCCGGGACAAGGGCAGCAAGCTGCGGCAGGCGCACGCGCAGCGCGCGCACAGGAGGTAGGGGGGGGGGGGGGTCACGGGGGGGGGCGCTGCTGGCGGCCAGCCGGGACAAGGGCAGCAAGCTGCGGCAGGCGCACGCGCAGCGCGCGCACAGGAGGTAGGGGGGGGGGGGGGTCACGGGGGGGGGGCGCTGCTGGCGGCCAGCCGGGACAAGGGCAGCAAGCTGCGGCAGGCGCACGCGCAGCGCGCGCACAGGAGGTAGGGGGGGGGGGGGGTCACGGGGGGGGGCGCTGCTGGCGGCCAGCCGGGACAAGGGCAGCAAGCTGCGGCAGGCGCACGCGCAGCGCGCGCACAGGAGGTAGGAGGGGGGGGGTCACGGGGGGGGGGGGCTGCTGGCGGCCAGCCGGGACAAGGGCAGCGCGCGCACAGGAGGTAGGGGGGGGGTCACGGGGGGGGGGGGGCGCTGCTGGCGGCCAGCTGGGATAAGGGCAGCGCGCGCACAGGAGGTAGGGGGGGTCATCGCACTGCTGGCAGCCAGCCGGGACAAGGGCAGCAATTTTAAAGATTCCTTGACTCTTTGACTTTCGGTTCTTTGCATTCTCCTAAGCAATTCTACTTTCCCCACTAAACTCTGTTTGAAACGACATTTTTCCTCTTTTAGTTCTCAGTCAGAGCCTATGGAGAATTGAAAACATTTATCATTTTAAAAACATTTTCGTCGCTTTCATTCCAAAGCAGAGTTTTCCCCACGCTGACGAATCTCCTTGCTCCAGGGCCATCGAGGACGCGAAGGCGCGGCTGGCTGAGCTGGAGCGCGCTCTCTCCAGCGAAGAGACCGGCACGGACCTGCGGAGCTGCAAGCGGCTGCTGGCGAGACACCAGGTCGGTGCATCAGACCGTCAACCTTTGCATCTACGTTAGGGTTGTTACTTGCCATGCTAGAATTCAATTCGAATGAGAAAATGTCTAATGACTCTGTCGAGTTATCTTATCTTATTTTTATGCGACAAACTGTCTAAGCATTCCAATATTTCTCATCTACGCTTTCAATTCGCATCGCCGCCCTGGTTGCTTTGTTTGATTTTCAAGATGTTTTTACTGAATCAATAAACTGAAGAAAAAAAAAGGCGTACCTCCCCTCAACTACAGTGCGTTCACATTAACTTGACGCGTGAGAGAATTGGTAACAAGGACATAACATGTGAATTAGCTTTTGGACCTAATCGGAAGACGGTAAAACAAGCCCTCAATCCTTTTATTTTCCCCAAGTAATGGGAATGATTTCTTATTTAACATGGTAACAGTAAACATCCCAGTGCTACCAATTCTCTCACGCGTCAAGTTAATGTGAACGCACTGTAACCCCACAATCCCCCTCAGGCCCTGGAGCAGGAGCACGCGACCTGCGAGCAGAAGGCGGCGGCCCTGGCCGCCTCAGGGCAGGACCTAGTGTCGGGGGGGCACTTCGACGCGCCGGCCATCGAGCGCTCCTCGCGGGCGCTTCTCCAGGCCTCACGAGAACTGAGAGACCCTGCTTCCAAGGCGCGATCCCGGCTGGAGACTACACTGGAGTAAGTACAATTTTACTCAGGGTAAGATAAGGTAAGGTCAGGGGGGGGGTCTTTGACATTAAAGCGGTCCTCTCTGGACCTGTGTTCTCCAAGTTCTCCGAGATACAAATGCTAACTTCGAACCGTATTCCCATTCGCCCCCTAGGCTCCACAAGTTCGCCTCGGAAGTGGCGTCAGGGCTTTCCTGAGACCTATACAGCAAAATGTGTTCTATATTTCTGTGTTTTCTATGTTCTCCAATCTAACTTCGAACCGTGTTCCCATTCGCCCCCTAAACTCCACAAATTCGCCTCGGATGCGACGTCGGGGCTGGCCAGATACCTGTTTTGATACAAATGCACCAGCCCAATCTAACTTTGAACTGCCCTTAGGCTCCACAAGGTCGCCTCCGAGCTGGTCATGGCCACATTTGCAGTGTGTTTTTCTTTTCTTCGAACCACATTCCCATTCCCCCTAGGCTCCACTAGTTCGCCTCGGAAGTGGTCTCAGGGCTTTCCTGAGACCTATAGAGCAATATGTGATTCTATGTTTCTGTGTTTCTCAGCTTCTTGCTATATATTATACTGTGTTTTCTATATCTTAGTGTTTTTCTACGTTCTCCAATGTAACTTCGGACCGTGTTTCTATTCGCCCCCTAGACTCCACAAGTTCGCCTCGGAAGTGATGTCGGGGCTGGCCAGAGACCTATACAGTAATGTGTTTCTATGTTTCTTGCTATACATTTTACTGTGTTTTCTATTTCTTAGTGTTTTTCTACGCCCTTCAATCTAACTTCGAACCGTGTTCCCAATCACCCCCTAGACTCCATAAGTTCGCCTCGAAAGTGGCGTCGTAGCTGGCCTGACACGTATACAGTAATATGTGTTTCTATATTTCTGTGTTCACTACGCCCTCCAATCTAACTTCGAACCGTGTTCCCAATCACCCCCTAGACTCCACAAGTTCGCCTCGAAAGTGGCGTCGGAGCTGGCCTGACACGTATACAGTAATATGTGTTTCTATATTTCTGTGTTCACTACGCCCCCCAAACTAACTTCGAACCGTGTTCCCGCTCGCCCCCTAGGCTCCACAAGTTCGCCTCGGAAGTGGCGTCGGAGCTGGACTGGATCTCGGGGCGGCGCGCGGCGGCCGAGGCGGCGGCGCCCGCCACCGACCTGCACGGCGCCCAGCTGGCCAGCAAGCGGCACAGCAAGCTGCGAGCCGAGCTGCTGGGCCGCCGCCGGCACGTCGCCGGCATCCTGCAGCGGGCAGAGGATCTGCAGCGGCAGGAGCATCCCGATAGCGAGAGGGTGAGCCCTTTCAAACATTCATTCGTACCTTTATTCATTTGACAGTTACGATCTGACCACAGAGACTTAGGAGCGTTGCATCGTCATCAGCCCACTGCCGGATGTATTCCCTTTTGAAACGTTTATTCATTTTATTGGTTTAATCTGATCAGAGTTTGAAGCCGTCCGAAAGCTGGGCTTTTCATTCATTCATTCATTCATTCGTTCGTTCGTTCGTTCGTTCGTTCGTTCGTTCGTTCGTTCATTCACTCGTTCATTCATTCACTCGTTCATTCATTCACTCGTTCATTCATTCACTCGTTCATTCATTCATTCATTCATTCATTCATTCATTCATTCATTCATTCATTCATTCATTCATTCATTCATTCATTCATTCATTCATTCATTCATTCATTCATTCATTCATTCATTCATTCATTCATTCATTCGTTCGTTCGTTCGTTCGTTCGTTCGTTCGTTCGTTCGTTCGTTCGTTCATTCACTCGTTCATTCATTCACTCGTTCATCTGTTCATTTTAGATAGATGGAATATTCTTTATTCCATGTACACCAGGGATTACAAGTGGCAGTGGGCCGTATTACTAAAAGTATATTGTATTCATTACTAAAAGTATATTGGACGCGCCGCGTAAGTCTTTTGATAGTAAGACTGCCGTTGATACAAAATGTTTGATCAAACCACAAAACATTGATCAACGCGCGGGTAGTAAATATTTTCGTTCATTCGTTCGTTCAATAGGCGCGATGCGATCACAAAAGTACTCGTAAACGAAAACGTGAACGATTAGGGCTGTACTGTTACCTATACGGCGCCCAACTGGCCAGCGATAGGCACAGCAAGATAGCTGGGTCGCCGGCATCCTGCAACGGGCTGAGGATCTGCAGCGGCAGGAGCATCCCGATAGCGAGAGGGTGAGCCCTTTCAAACATTCATTCGTACAGTCTATTTATTCTTACTTGTCCAATTTAGTAAACAAAATGCTAACCTTAAAATTGAGATTAGATGCCTAAACTAGACATTTTCTCGCAAATTCATGAACTGTCATCATAAACTATTTTAAAAAACCTATTTAGAGGCTAAAAATTCCACCCGTGCCGGGATTCGAACCCGCAACCTCTGGCTATCCGTGCCAGACAGGCCGATGATCAGTGCCGTGGCACGGATAGCCAGAGGTTGCGGGTTCGAATCCCGGCATGGGTGAAATTTTTAGCCTCTAAATAGGTTTTTAAATTTGTCCTTAGCACGGGTTAGTGCATTAAAAATAAAAATAGTATTATCATAAACTATTTTAAAAAACCTATTTAGAGGCAAAAAATTCCACCCATGCCGGGATTCGAACCCGCGACCTCTGGCTATCTGGCTATCGAATCCCGGCATGGGTAGAATGTTTAGCCTCTAAATAAGTTTTTTAAAATTGTCCTTAGCACGGGTTAGTGCATTAAAAATAAAAATAGTATTATCATAAACTATGTTTATAAAATTGGCAGCGTGTTATCTAAAAGAGTGTTCCAGGTTACTTCATTTATGGAAATATGGCAGTTTTGGACTAAAAAGTTACAGTTTACGGGTAGAATCTTTTTTACTAAATTGGACAAGTAAGAATAAATAGACTGTACCTTAATTCATTTGTTTGATGTGACCAGTGTTTGAACTGCAAGCCGTCTGAAAGCGGAACTTTTCTTTCATTCATTCGTTCGTCCGTCCGTTAGTTCGTTCGATAGAAATCGCAAAAGATTGAGGGACGCCTTGCTATCTTTTGATGTGTCACGCGACACGATTTCATGTGTCACGCGTCACGTAAACGATTAGCTTCGTACTACTACTCATACGGCGCCCAGCTGGCCAGCAGGACGTCACTAAGATACTGCAGCAGGCAGACGACCTGGAGCGCCAGGAGCATCCAGATAGCGAGAGGGTGAGCCCTTTCAAACCTTCATTCGTACCTTTATTCACTTGACAGGTTTGCTCTGACCACAGAGACTGTCTTAGGACAACATAATGGAGTTATTGACACCCGATAAATTTAGGTACAATACTTTAATTCGGTCTTCTAACACAAAATTAACAAAAATAAGCACCTTCGGCGGTGGTCATTCGAAAAGTGGTTTTGCAGGTAGACCTGTATAACTATACAATGCAAGACGCGGAACTCCTTGCGCTTAACACCATCACAGGCACTTGGGCCAGAACAGAGACTCTGAAGCGTTTCATCATCACCAGCCCACTGCTGGATGTATGACTTCTCCCTTTTGAAGCGTTCATGCATTTTATTTGTTATGCGGGACCAGTGTTTGAAGCCGTCTGAAAGCGGGACTTTTATTTCATTCATTCATTCGTTCGTTCGTCCGTTCATGAATTCGTTCAATGCATACTATAATTATGTTATCCATCATGCGGAGGGGACTAGTTCAACACAACACAGGGAATCCTAGTGTGGTAACTGGGGCTTCATCCAATTTCTGTAAAAAAAATTATTTACTTCAACTAAAAAAAAAAAATTCAATGTAAATTGCAAAACATTGAGGGCCACTCCGCTATGTTTTGATAGTAAGACTGTTCAATGTAATTCAATGTGTTTGATCAAACCACAAAACATTGATCAACGCGCGGGTAGTCTTTTGAATTTCATTCATTCAATAGAACAAACCGCAAAGTATGTGACCGAAAAAAAAATTCAACGTAAAGAATTCATATGCTGTTTGCTGAATGTCAATGTACAATGTGAAATGTAAGCCGCTGCCTTCGGGCCGTAGTGTAGTGGAGAAAAAGGCTGCGGGAAAAAAAACTCCGCTCTGACCATTTTTTCTCAAATCATTGATATGTAATAAATCAGTTGTTACCTATGTGCAAAGAGTCCACGATTGTCGTCAATAATTTAAAATGTCAAAACATAAGTTACTTTCTTTAAGAAGTAAGAAAAACATCGCTTCCGATGCTTCGCAAGGTACGTTAAGCCGTTGGTGCCGGTTGTCATGTAATGGCAGTCGTTAAGCAATGTCAGAGGCCTTATAGGCGGCGTGATAACTTCCGACAGTAAGGCCCGCCACTGCCTTACAATCCTCCACCAACCCGGACTTGGCCCCCGTGGTGGAGTATGGCCTAACCTTACTGCGATGCAGGAAGAGAACCGTGCCCCAGCAGTGGGGACATACAAGGGTTGATAACGGTATAACATTGTGTTGGCTACCTACTAAGGACACAACCAACCGAACAGAACAGAACAGACCCTTATGTGAAATAAAACAGAGAACACAAATGCAATACAATCGATTTATTCATGAAAACACAAAATATGAAACTTTAGTGCTTAGTGCGAGTTTTTTAACTACTCGATCGCGTTAACGTAAACTCATATTTCTATGGCATCGAGGAAGCGCCACCTAGCGACAAGTATGGAAATTAAAATTGCTGAGTGCGAGTTGTAATGGTTTACGTTGAGAAGTGAACACGTTTACCAGCCAAAACACAAATAAACGCGAGTGCGAGTTGTACTGTGACAGCGTATTGCCAGTTCGAACGGTTAACTTACTCATACTCACTACTCGATGCTCGATTAACGCGGTAGTAAAGTTATTCGATTGGATCTGTCAAACTCGCACTAACCACTCTGAAGGCTCGCTTACACATCGTTAGTGAGTGGCGAGTATGACATAATTTTCACAGCTAAATAGTAAAAAAACTAAGTAATTATGCAAAACTATGTGTGTATTTCTCTCAGCTATATAGTAAAAAAAAAACTATAAGTAATAATACAAAACTACGTGTGTATGTATGTTTCTCGGACGATAGCAAAGAACGCTTGAATCCCTTCAACATGAGTTGAATTTTTATCTTGAAATTTAATAACAAATAATTCTTTTGTCCGATCGTTACTGATAAAGTTGTACAAGAAGTGGTTTGTACGAATTAGGGCCCATTTCTGAATTGAGAATTTCACGAAGTAAATGCTTGAATAACGTTCTGTCACGCTCTTTTCTGAGAAATTTGAAGAGACAGCATTATACTTAAGTATTTACTTAGCATAATTCTTAAGTAGGCTAGGGGAAAATAGTTCCCACGTTAAATTGAACTTTCTCACCTTGAAATAGACTCCATAACCAATAAAAAAAATCATACTACCCATGCCTTATTGTAATGTATAGTGGATGATTTGGCTTGCTTTTAACTAACCCTTAATCAAAATAAGTAAAAATAAATTATCATGTTTCGGCACATCTAAATTTTATCAACATACCCACAACTGTGAAGTGTATTTGAGACTCGGTGAGAGGCGTCGAAAGCCATAATACAGGCTTGCCTAGTATGGTTTTCGATGTGCAAACACTACAATACAATAACACGCCTACCTACATTGTATGTATCCAATTCATGTATTTTTTTTGTTGTACCTACAGACGTTCGTAACCCAATAAATTTCTTATTTCTTATTAAGGGTTAACAGTTTTAAAGTTTCGTATGAATCACTAAGTACTTCTTAACAAGTTTCTAATCATCGAGAGCTAATTACCTTCCGTCACTAATCGAAAAGGCACCGAAAAATCATCGTTACAAAAACACAAAAAGAAAAAAGATTAGTATATTAACTACTTGGTCCCTTAGGGCCGATTCGACCAATTATGACAATTCGACTATTTATGCTTGGTATAAGTGCTAATCTTGGAATAAATCTAGAATTTAACAAGAGAATTTCTCGATTTATTCCAAGATTAGCACTTATATTATAAAGGCGAAAGTTTGTTACTGCTTCACGCCTGGTTTTAATAAAATTTGGTACGAAGTTAACTGATACCCTGGATTAACGCACAGGCTACGTTTTACTGCGGGAAAATATCTTATTCCCGTGGGAAAATCGATAGACTGCGGGTAACACCGCGGGGCACAGCTAGTATGAAATAATTGGTCCCTTAGTGGCATTATAAAATCAAACAGATCCGGGTCTGTTACGCACGATACAGTCCATTGGTCTAATCGCGATTATTCAAATAAATAAACCGTCGCGACTAGACTCGTTTTATATAAAACTGTAGTTTCAATCAACTAACGCTACAGAGACACGTGGAAGTAATTCCACGACAGCTTATGCAAAAAAACATAGAGCAATACACGTCTACAGTCTATTTATTCTTACTTGTCCGATTTAGTAAACAAGATTCTAACCTTAAAATTGAGATTAGATGCCTAAACTAGACATTTTCTCGCAAATTCATGAACTATCATATGTTTATAAAATTGGCAGCGAGTTATCTAAAAGAGTGTTCCAGGTTACTTCATTTATGAAAATATGGCAGTTTTAGACTCAAAGGTCACAGTTTAAGGGTAGAATCTTGTTTACTAAATTGGACAAGTAAGAATAAATAGGCTGTACACAGCGCCGTTCAGGGTTCTACAGAACTCTGCAGCGACAAGAGCAGTCTCTGGTCAGGAGACCGCCCTGGCCGCTGTCGTAACACTCGACGTCCCGGGTCCTCGGCGTATAGTCACGGCAGGCCCGTTCACAGCTAGAAAACAGGCTCGGCTTCTCGACGTAGACGTACTGCTCAATCGCCGCCATGGACACGGCCAGAACACCCAGCAGGACTAGGCAGAGTAGGAGTGTTTTCGAGCACATTTTTGCAGTGGCAAATGTGTATTTCGCCGGGTGAACGTCGCTCGCGGGTTTTCACGCTGGCGTTTGGGTCCCTGTGGATGGTTACAGGTTATAGGTAGATAGATAACATAACATTACATACATTGCTTCTGGCCCCACACTAGGATACCCTGTGTCGAGGGAACCAGAAACAACGACGTCACAAACGTAAACATCCAAGACCCGAGGTTTTTTTTTTGTTTTGATTGGGATTCGAACCCGGGGCCTATTGCTTGGTAGGTAGATGTGCTACCGCTACGCCACAGGGGTCGTCATAGATAGATAGAGAACACTTTTTTTCTTCTTAAGGCTGCTTTTGGACATAGACCTCCCCTAATGAGCGCCATAGGGCCCTGTCTTCAGCTTGCCGCATCGAGCATCTGCTGCCAGTTTTTCGCTGATCGTCATCCCACCTGGTCGGAGGGCGTCCTACATTACGTTTGCCGAGTCGCGGTCTCCGCTCAAGAACACGTTTACTCCAACGGCTGTCGGTTTTTCGCGAGATATGGCCATCCCACTGCCACTTCAGCTCGCTAATTCTCTGAGCTATGTCGATAACTTTGGTTCTCTGTCGGATGCATTCGTTACGAATCCTTTCCTTCAAAGAAACTCCGAGCATAGCTCTCTCCATAGCTCGTTGAGCGACTTTGAACTGGTGGACCAACCCTTTCGTGAGTGTCCAGGTCTCGGCTCCGTAGGTCAATGTAGCACGCACTGATTGAAAACTTTCCTTTTCAAACAATGCGATATGGAACACTTTATTGTGCAAAAAATATATTTATTACCCTAAAGGCCCGCTCAGACGAGGGACTTTTGTCCCCAAGGGAAAAAAATACTCTGAATCGTAAAAAATGTCCTCCGAGTACTTTTCGCGGACTCAACGCCTACAGTGTGCGGCCATTTGTTCCCCGGAAGTTGAGTGAAGCGTACGCTATAGAAGCAATTATTCTGAGATTACATTGTGTTGTAATTTACATCAACTTGAAAAAGAAAAGGCGTTTCAAAAAAAACACCGAACCAGTGTCCAGTCTTGTCCAGTCCGGTCTCTTGATGATCTCGGTAACTTGAGGGACTTTTCGTACGGGGTCCTTTTAGTCCTTCGTGTGCGTTATTCGATACAATTTATAAGAGATCTGTATCGACGGACAAAAAAGTACCCGGGGATAGTCCCTCGTCTGCGCAGGCCTTAAGAGTACAGTTGTAGGTCGACTCGGCGGAAACTGCACGCTTTGTTTTGATAGAGCAATGTTAGAAACCTGAGGCTGGTTAACTAGCGTTTGGGATCCCGTTTCTTAAGTCGTTTCGGGGCGCTTACTAACGCCACCAATGAAAAAAAAACATAACTTGCTGCCGGTGCTAACGTTGCTTCGGTTCGAAATTCCACTGATGCCGGTGAGTCGCCCATTAGCTCAGTTGGAAGAGCACGGTTAGCCAGAGGTCGCGGCTTCGGGTCGCGGCATGGGAGGAATTTTTAGCCTCTAAATAGGTTTTTAAAACATAACTTGTTTTATAGGTTTTTATCTAAAAGCGAACACGAGAAATCTTAACAACTGTGACAACTATTTTTAGAACGTCATGTCGATCACATGTGGCGATGTTGTGTGTGCATGCTTTAAACCGCATATTATCTGTTTTGTGCTAATAAATAAAACAAAAGCGAAATCCGAGTCGAAGGTAGCTCGCTCACTTTGACATCAATATGCCTGACTTGTTTACGCTCGAAATTTCCAAATTTCTGCTTGAAACGCACGATTCGACTTTTCGAATTAGCGGTTAATCTCTATAGAGAGTTTACAATGGAGTTATAACGATAATATATATCGAAATCACTGAATCTTTTCTTCATTATTGCTGTATCAACACCGCGCGGAGACCCGACTTTCACTCTTAGTGCGAGAAAAGTCTCCGTCGAAAACTATTCGCAGTTCACGCCGATTCGAACTCATATCACTTCACTTGGACGAATCAAACACTTAGAATGAACTGTAACCGGAAACTGGAGTAACTTACACAGGTCTTTAGCTCAATTAAGCACGGTAACCAGCGGGCGGTGCGTCCGCAAACAGCGATGGCGTCGGAATGAGGCATCGCTCGCCCGCTAGCCGGCCGCTCGTGAAAATAAACACACGAAGCTTGGTCGACGCGGCGTGTGAGTGATTTGAACAGAAGGACGGGTAGGTACTGTTAATTAATAATTTAATTAACAGTACCTACCTATACTGTTAATTAAAGTATTAAAATTTCTTCAAATTTTCATAAATTCTTCCGCTTTTTTCTTTTTAATCTATGCTATTCGCTACTTCTGAGTAAGTTGGACTTTTTGTAGAAAAATTACCTATATAGCTTTATTTCACATGTGAAGCTCACTTACAATCCACAGACTACAAAAACTATCACAGATATGAACGTTTTTATCAACTTACTGAACGAAATGAAAGATTATTTAGCGTTGCTAGATATCGGTACCTATATTAAAAAAAACTCGTCAACAGCAAAAGCGAAAGATATGTGATGCAAAAGTGCTTGTGATGAAAAAATGCCAAAATTATGGTACTTTCGCGTACCATAATGGATGTATCATGCATGGTACATGGTACGAACAACTGAATTATGGTACAAGTACCATAATTATGGCACGTACAACATCCCTTCGCCCGCTAGCCGGCGCTCGTGAAAATAAACACACGAAGCTTGGTCGACGCGGCTCTGCGAGTGATTTGGACAGAAGGACGGCCCGCGCCCCATGTAACTTTTCTGCTTACAGCGCGTTGGGGCGCTAAATACCGCCACCGAAGGAATAAAAATCATAACTTGTTTTATACTAGGTTTTTTTTTTCAATAAGTTAATATCAAAAATCTTAATATCTGTGACAACTATTTTTAGAACACACAACTTAAAACCTAGGATCAACAATTAATCGATTTTATGCATCACAATTCACGCGCCTCTGTGTGCTAGAGGCGCGGGTTGGAATCCCGCTTGGACCGGATTTTCTATTTCTGTATGAAATTTGCTTTTATTTTTGTTTTAAAGAACACCAACAGCATAATATAACAGAATTACAGTAACATAGGAAACAGACGGCTACTTATAAATTTCACTTTTAAAATTACCAAAGTGGAAAGCTACTTATAAATTTTGCTTTCAAAATTCCCATAGTATGTAAAAGGCTACTTGTAAATTACACTTTTAAAATGCCCAAAGTAGAAGGTTACTTGTGAATTTCACTTTTAAAATACCCAAAGTGGAAGGCTACTTATAAATTTCGCATTTAAATTCCCATAGCCTTCTACTACGTATTTATAAATTACACTTTTAAAATGCCCAAAGTAGAAGGTTACTTAAAAAAATTCACTTTTAAAATTCTCAAGGTGGAACTTCTGTGTGCAACATTCATTTCTTATGACCTTTTCCTGTATACGGTCGTTTGGTGTTACGGGTTACATAGCGCGCTTGGCTGTGTGAGTTTGTTTGTCTGTCCCAGACCGGTTTGAAGGCAATTTCGCAGTTTTTTTTTTTATTTTCATGGACATATTACACAGACAGATCTCGTTAGCCCTATACTAAGTACAACTAAATGACTTGTGTTACAGGTGCTAACTCGAAGATAGATTTGATACAATAAATACATAGATAACATCCAAGACCCGAGACAAACTAGAAAAGTTCGTTTCCTCCTTTGACCCGGCCGGGGATCGAACCCGAGAAATTTGGTTTTACAGTCAGAGTGCCAAACCGCTGCGCCACCGAGGCCGTCATTGAATACTATTGTAGTTATTATTAGTAGTTATTGAATACTAGAGCGATGGAGCGTGCCTTGCTAGGCATATCGCTTGTGGACCGCGTACCCAACGTAGAAATTCGTCGAAGAACCAAGGTCGAAGACGTTGGTGAGCGGATCACAGACTTTAAGTGGAGATGGGCGGGGGACACTTGGCTAGGAGGGAAGACGGCCGGTGGACCAGGGTAGTATCGGAGTGGTGGCCAAGGGAGGGAAGGAGGTTGGTAGGCAGACCACCGACACTATGGTCGGATGACATCGTGAGGGTTGCGGGCCAGAGATGGATCAGGTTAGCACAGGACCGTGAGGAATGGCGCAATAAAAAGGAGGCCTATGCCCAGCAGTGGGTTGATGTGGGCTGCTCTAACCCGCGGTGTTACCCGCGGGTTAGAGCGGAAAATAAATTGTGCATTAACAGTAAAAGATATTTTCCCGCAGTAAAACGTAACATGTTTGTTAATGCAGGATGTCTGCTAACTCCATACGTTTCGACTCAATTTCATTGAAGTCGTCCCAGCCGTTTAGACGTGAAGAATTAACAAACATACACACTCACAAACTTTCGCCTTTAGAATATTAGTGTGAAGTGCGATAGTGTGATGTGACGTGATATAAAATCCCTGAAGATACTCGTATATTAAGCTTGCCTGAAACGCGGTTTAAAAAATATGTTAAGCACACTCTGTGCCAAAAGGGCTACTATAACATAAAGGATTATTTAGATGACAATGAGGTCTGGAATTAAAGCCTGTGCATGCATGAGTTCTATCATCGTCATCAGACCGGTAAACCCCACTGCTGGGTGTAGGCATCTTCATTTTCACGTCAGCCAGCACGGTCTCGCGCTAGTCTCATCCACTGTTTGCCGGCCACTTTACTTAGGTCATCTGACCATCTGGCTGCTGGTCTGCCCACCGACCGTTCCCCCTCCCACGACCGCCACTCTGTCACTGCCTTCGTCCATCTTCCATCATTCCGCCTGGCCAAGTGTTCCAGATGAGTTCTAGGTTTTATAATAATTATGTAAACTACTCGTATGTTAATTATGGACTTAGAAAAGACTAAGTTTGGAGTTATTTTGTCAATTTTTGTCCAAAATTTCACCCATGCCGGGATTCGCCCATTGGCTCAATTGGTAGAGCGCTGGCACGGATAGCCAGAGGTTGCGGGTTCGAATCCCGGCATGGGTGAAATTTTTAGCCTCTAAATAGGTTTTTAAATTTAATTTTTTTGTTTCTGGTTTTGTGTTAATTCCGAGCGCTTCCGTGCTTCGTAAGGCACGTTAAGCCGTTGGTGCCGGCTGTCATGTAATGGCATTCGTTAAGCCATGTCGCGGTGGTAGCTCAGTGGGTAGAACCATGGACTCGCAAGCGAGAGCCCCAGGTTCGATCCCGAGTGCGGGCATGTACCAATTACTTTGTTTAATTTCAAAGTTACGTACATTTGCGAATTTGTAGTCGCAATACCACACGCTAACGGTGAAGGAAAAACATCGTGAGGAAACCCGCGGCTTGGTTGGCTCCGCACGTATTGACTAGTCTTTCCTGTGGGCTAGGCCGACTAAGCTGTCAGGATGGTATAGGTGCTGGGCAAGCCTACACCATCTATAAAACCATGTCCCAGGCACTACAGCGACGCGTCGGAGTGATCCCTTCACCCATCTAGTGTGAGTGAAGATGCCACTGGACGCTGTATAAATCATCTCATTACGTTGATGCAAAAAGGCCAACTAAGCCATGTCAGTGATGTTAGCCATGCCATGAAACCTGAGTGTCTGAGTTGTACGAATGCCTCAGCGCTTGAAATTGCCAACCTGCGGTGGGCACGTTTGGTGATTTAGCCCACACTCTCTCTCTGAGAGAAGGCCTGTGCCCTGCAGTAATAGGCTACGTAAACAGTGCCGATGGAAATATTAAAACTCACGCGGAGGCGAAACCGCGGGCGTAAGCTAATTCGTGTATACAAAAATGAGCTTGAAGTCAAGTCCATCGCATCAAGTAACTACAATTCGAAACCAGTTCCATAATATACTCCTCTGTGTCTTAAATCACCAGTCTGTACAGGGTTACTTTTATAATGCGCCATTTATGAAAAGCGTCGAACTTTTGCGATGTCTTCAAGAGTCCTCTTTAAGACTGTACACATATACAGGGCGTCCCAAAGTTATGGGCCATGAAGGGAAAGTACCTTAAATATCGTAGATAGGGTATTTCGCTGAAAGAAGACTTTATGTTATTTTTAAAAGTTAGTAATTCTGCATTCAAAGATTTTCAAAAAATTACTTGCCTTGTCTGGGAATCGAACCGACTTAAATAAAATAAAAAACACCCCTACTTTTATGGTGCCAATCGAAAGAATGGCCAAAAACTAATAACTCTTCTTAAGTAACATAGTATTTTAAAAGAAAGGAACAGCGTGAAATTAATCATTTTAATCAAATTAAAAACATACATGAAATTGCCGTAGTCAATAACATAAAGTAACATAAAGTCTTCTTTCAGCAAAATACCCTATCTACGATATTTAAGGTACTTTCCCTTCATGGCCCATAACTTTGGGACGCCCTGTATATATACATATATTAAAAAAATTACTGGCGAAATTATTGTACAAAAACGGTGTATTTTAACAACCGTGTGTGCATCGTAACAACCCTGTATAATATACGTGAGGACTGGTTATCGTGCGTGGTCAGCAAAACGTCTGAGGAGGAAAACTGAGGCTGTTTATTATCAAGTTGTTAGTCGCCCGGTAAAACCCGCTCACGACTTTCAGATAGAATTATACCGCCTATAAATTTTGCATTCCTTTTTCAGGCTATATTAGTCCACTGCTGGACATAAGATAAGATAAGAATATTCTTTATTGTACACCAGAGCACATATTATAAAACATGTAATGATACAAAGTACAATTGGCGGCCTTATTGCTAAAAGCAATTTCTTTCAGACAACCTTACGACGGAAAGTTGCTGCAGGAAATAAGAGACGGGTAGTCGGTGCAAATATAAATATATTAATACACTACTTATATAAATAACAATATACCTACATAAACTTACATAAATACGTTATAGTAACAATCTACACGATGAGGAAATAAATACAATATTGTGTACCTATATGGAGACATACGGAAGAGACACAATGAAAAGGACATAGCCCTCCCCTAATGAGCGCCATGGCGCAAGGTTGTGCCATCATTGGGGGGTAATGCCCATAATTCCCACGCTGGGTTGGGAATCGCAGTTTGGTGGAATTGTACTGCAGGGGGCGCTGCTGCCCACCCCCCGGCTTGTGTCCCTCAGTCGCCTTCTACGACACCCGCGGGAAGAATTTGGGTTGGTGCTATTCTCTAGGCCGACACCACACAGCAGCCGAGCATCCTATTTGAGAGTAGTTATGGGCTTAATCACCATTGTGTGCCCACAGCCGATTGGCAATTTCAAGCGCGGAGGTATTGGAACACCTCAGACACTCAGGTTTCCTCACGGTGTTTTCCTTCACAGTTAGCGAGTGGTATTGCTGCTGTAATTTCACAAATGTACAGTGCTACACAAGAAATAAGTCTCGCGGATGTACCTGCGCAGATGAACAAATTTTGGATGTGCGGCAAGTTGATCGACCAATCAGATAGTTTCATTTTATGGCAGGCCGACTCCGTGTAGTCACCTGCTCGATGCAGGTGACTACACGGTGTATTAGTTTGGCAATATTAACGTGAGCGAAATAGGTAGCGCTACTGCGGCGATCAATTTTGAACCTTAACCGTATCGGTTAAAGATCATCTTGAATGTACTTCTTCGGCCTCTAAATCGGACTAAATTCGGAAAGCTTCGGGTACTTGTTTTATTGTTTATTGGAAAACCAACAGCTTATACACGAGGCATTTTTACATAGAATAAGATGAATTAGATTTAAAGCCAATAACAGGTTTTCGCTGACAATCAGAATAACATTAGAATTTACATAACAAAATTATCTTAATGTAGTTAACATATTATTTTTTTGTATTTTACGTACTTTTTTACGTAACTTTCGTTACACTTCTTCCTAGTCTGCGCGAACGTAGATTCCCGAAGGGACTTTTATGATGTGTAGTACTGTACACAACTTAGGGAACAAAGTGATTGGGAGACGCCGGAACTCGAACCCGCGACCTCCCGATTGAGACGGTATTCATTAATATTCATGGACATATTACACAGATCTCGCTAGCCCCATACAAAGTACAACTAAACGACTTGTGTTACAGGTGCTAACTCGGCGATGGATTTAACACAATAAATACATACGGGCTGTTAGCTTTTAGAATACGACTATACTCGGGCTTTAGAGTAGGCTTCGGTTTTCGCCGAAAGCACACGAGTCTAATACTACTTCCTGCTCTATATAAAACTGTTCTTCGCCATTTTGAAAAGTTATGTGAATATACGATGATTATTTTAATTTTTTCGTCTGTGTTATTTTTTTAGCTTAAATATTTATAATAGTAATAATTAATGATAAAAATGGAACTAAACCTAAAACATTCTAATTTAAATAAAATATTTGAGCCAGATCGCTGTCGGGCGGCAGAGTACCAAGAAGGCTGGCGGCATTGCCTCGCTGTATGGCTAGGCTTATTCTTTGGCCAAAGTAAGCACCAGCCCTCGGGTCTCCTGAAGCGTCGACTAGGCGCGACGAGATCTCCTTAAAGAGGAGTCTCGCCTCCGGACCCCATGGCCCCAGAGTCTCGACTCCAAAAGGCACAAATATATAGCCCTGCCCTATGGCTGCATATTTGTGCCTCTTGTTCGACTCTGCGTTAGACGCCGCCGCCCCTGCATGGCAGGCGGTCGCATGGATATGGGACTGTGCAAGCGTATCAACACAAGTTGCGTCCCAGACCAGCGACCGCCCATTCTTCCATGGAATGAGAGTCATTCCGTCAGGCCTCTTGCCATCGTCGCGCGCAATCCCAGTGGGCTCCAGGACTGCAGGCACGCCTACGTGAATATACTATTTTTATACTATTTTTATTTTTAATGCACTAACCCGTGCTAAGGACAAATTTAAAAACCAATTTAGAGGCTAAAAATTTCATGCCGGGATTCGAACCCGCAACCTCTGGCTATCCGTGCCAGCGCTCTACCAATCGAGCCAATGGGCGACTCACCGGCATCAGTGAAATTCTAACCCGTGCTAAGGACAAATTTAAAAACCTATTTAGAGGCTAAAAATTTCACCCATGCCGCATGCATTTCAATCCTGGCATGGGTGAAATTTTTAGCCTCTAAATAGGTTTTTAAATTTGTCCTTAGCACGGGTTAGTGCATTAAAAATAAAAATAGTATAATCATGTGGGTACAGTGATATCGTTCCGATGTTAAACCTAACTGCAAAGTGGGTAGTCGGGGCTGTAAGTGATGCAATTTGCTTAAGCCAGATGTCGCTGCCTCTAAATAGGTTTTGAAGTTATGTGAAATTAAGTGTCATATTAGTTCCGATATTTCTATTACACGAATATATATCTGATTCTATCCGATAGTAGCCGAGGTATATTCTAAAAGCTAACAGACTGTGGATAACATCCAAGATCCACTATTATTTATTACTGGCTGACCCAGCAAACTACGTACCGCCTAACAGTCGATTCTTTAAAAACCTATTTAGAGGCTAAAAATTTCACCCATGCCGGGATTCGAACCCGCAACCTCTGGCTATCCGTGCCAGCGCTCTACCAATTGAGCCAATGGGCGACTCCCCGGCATCAGTGAAATTTCGAACCTCTTTACACTATTCTCTGTATTACGTACAGGCAGCGACATCTAGCTTAAGCAAATTGCATCACTTAACTCGTTTTTAAATTTGCCCTTAGCACGGGTTAGTGCATTAAAAATAAAAATAGTATAGTCGATTCTTTATTTATTTTTTTCTCTCCGTAAGAACCATCCTCGTACTTCAAGGAATATTCTAAAAAAAGAATTAGCGAAATCTGTTCAGCTGCTCTCGATATTTGCGCTTACCAACACATTCAGCGATTCATTTTTATATTATAGACTAGCTGACCCAGCGAACTACGTACCGCCTAACAGTCGATTCTTTATTTATTTTTTTCTCTCTGTAATAACCATCCTCGTACTTCAAGGAATATTCTAAAAAAAGAATTAGCGAAATCGGTTCAGCTGCCGTCGACATTTGCGCTTACCAACACATTCAGCGATTCATTTTTAGATTATAGACATAACTCCCCTTTTTGCCCCCCAGATCAAAGAGCTCTCGTCCCAGCTGCAGGAGGCCTACACGGCGGCCTGCGCCGAGGCCGAGGCCCAAGGCGGGCGCGTGGAGGCCGAGCTGAAAGTCCAGCAGTTGCTGCACGAGGCGCTCGAGGTGGACGCCTGGCTGGCCGACAAGGCTGCCGCCCTGGCCGACCCGGACACCGGCCGAGACCTGCACCGGGCCACTGCACTGCTTACCAGGCATAAGGTAAGATTCTTGGGCTAAGTAAAGATAAAGATTATATTCTTTTTCTAAATGCACCTTCTTTTAAAGTAAAGTAAAAATCGTTATCAACCCTTAAATGTCCCCACTGCTGGGGCACGGGTCTCTTCCTGCATCGCAGGAAGGTTAGGCCATACTCCACCACGGGGGCCAAGTCCGGGTTGGTGGAGGATTGTAAGACAGTGGCGGGCCTTACTGTCAGAAGTTCTCAAGGCCTCTGACATGGCTTAACGACTGCCATTATATGACAGCCGGCACCAACGGCTTAACGTGCCTTGCGAAGCACGGAAGCGCTCGGAAAAATGCCACTAGCGGTAGTCACGGGACGCTCACCCATCCCGTACCTGACCGCGCCTGTTGTTGCTTAACCAAGTGATTGATTCCAATCACCCGGTTCGCCTAGTAAAAATAAAATTAAAATTTATTGAAATAACACAGTTACAGCATATTTTTTGTTACATAATAATATTTTGTTTAACAAAAGAGGTGGGTAGGTGCACAATACACAGTGTAACGGCAATCCTCAAACTAGGCGAGGCCTGAGTGCTTAGTGCGAGTTTGACAGATCCAATCGAATAACTTTACTACCGCGTTAATCGAGCATCGAGTAGTGAGTATGAGTAAGTTAACCGTTCGAACTGGCAAAACGCTGTCACAGTACAACTCGCACTCGCGTTTATTCGTGTTTTGGCTGTTAAACGTGTTTACTTCTCAACGTAAACCATTACAATTCGCTCTCAGAAATTTTTATTTCCATACTGTCTTGTCTTATGTTTTGACTTCCGTGCCAACTCTTGCCGCCCAGAGTGCTTAGTGCGAGTTTTTTAACTACTCGATCGCGTTAACGTAAACTCATATTTCTATGGCATCAAGGAAGCGCCACCTAGCGACAAGTATGGAAATTAAAATTGTTGAGTGCGAGTTGTAATGGTTTACGTTGAGAAGTGAACACGTTTACCAGCCAAAACACGTATAAACGCGAGTGCGAGTTGTACTGTGACAGCGTTTTGCCAGTTCGAACGGTTAACATACTCGTACTCACTACTCAATGCTCGATTAACGCGGTAGTAAAGTTATTCGATTGCATCTGTCAAACTCGCACTAAGCACTCAGGTCAAGTCCTCACACCATTTCCCACGTCGCCGGGAGCCATCGCACAGTTGTCGATTTACGAGCAAATAAACCACGACGTAGAACGCAGGATAAAGCTGAGCGTCCTTATAAGCCTTCCCACGCTAGGTCTTTAAGTTGGAGCTGAAATATATTCTTCTTCATAAATATTCCAATAAGGCCGCCAATTGTACTATGTATATTTGCAATTGTTTTGTATTTGTTGTTTTTCCAGTGTACAGTAAAGAATATTCTTATCTTATTCCCACATTAACCGTTTTATTGGGGCCAAAATATATTCTCCTTCTAATAAGCCTACCCACGCCAGGTAAGCGTGCCAAGTTCAGGATTTAGAGCTTAATTATTATCTCCTTCTAATAAGTCTTACTACGCCAGTAAGAAGGTAAGGCTTAGAATTTTGAGTTTAAATATGATCTTCTTCTAATAAGTCTTCTCAAACCAGTAAGGAGGTCAGGCTTTGGAATTCAGTTAGGATTTGGAAGTTAAATATGATCTCCTAATTTTTATTATAAGGTATCACAATAAGTTATTAAGATGCAAAATAACACATGTCACAGATATTAAGATAAAAATGTCAATACCTACGAAATAGAACAGTTACAAATCTCCTTCTAAAAAGTAAGCAGGCCTGTCTGTGGACTGGGAGCTTAAGTATGTCCTCCCTTTAATAAGCCCTCCCCCGCCAGGCCGTGGAGCTGGAGCTGGACACGTACTCGGCCAAGTGCAGTTCGAAATCCTTAGTCTGACATGGGGATGCCTATTCAAATAAGAAACATTGGGGAGCTTAAATATGAACTCCCACTAACAAGCTATAGGATTTGCAGCTTAAATATTATCTCCCTCTAATGAGTCTTCTCAAGCCAGTAAGGAGGTCAGGCTTTGGAATCCAGTTAGGATTTGGAAGTTAAATGTGATCTCCCTCTAAAAAGTAAGCAGGCCAGTCTGTGGACTGGGAGCTTAAATATGATCTCCCTGTAATAGGCGCTCCCCCACCAGGCCGTGGAACTGGAGACGTACTCGACCAAGTGCAGTTCGAAATCCTTGGTCTGACATGGGAGTGCTTATTCGAAGAAGAAATATTGCCGCTCAGGATGAGGAGCTTAAATATGATCTCCCACTATAAAGCCTTAGGATTTGGAGCTTAAATATTATATCCCTCTACTAAGCCATCCCAAGCCAGTAAGCAGATCAGGCTTAGGATTTGGAGCTTAATTATAATCTCCCTCTAATAAGCCTTTTCAAGCCAGTAAAAAGGTCAGACTTAGGATTTGGAAGTTAAATATGACCGCCGTCGAAAAAGTAAGCAGGCCAGCCTGTGGTATGGGAGCTTAAACACTGGACTGCGAGACTAACCCAAGACTTTTTTGTATTATTTTACTTTCTGTATTTTTAACTACAAGCTGCAAGATCTCCAAATGTAAAAATAAATAAATAATGAAAGAGATCTCTGTTAGACATAAGTTCGCCTTTGAAACAAATTTCATGCAATCATATTTCGAATTACTTTTTGCAATATATATTTATAGATAGATAGATATATGACCTCCCTCTAAAAAGTAAGCAGGCCATCCTGTGGAGTGGGAGCTTAAATACGATCTCCCCGTAATAAGCCCTCCCCCGCCAGGCCGTGGAGCTGGAGCTGGACACGTACTCGACCAAGTGCAGTTCGAAATCCTTGGTCTGACATGGGAGTGTTTATTCGAAGAAGAAATATTGCCGTTAGGATGGGGAGCTTAAATATGTCCTCCCCGTAATAAGCCCTCCCCCGCCAGGCCGTGGAGTTGGAGCTGGACACGTACTCGGCGATCATCGCGGAGATGGGCCGCGCGGCCGGCAGCATGGCGGCGGCGGGCCGGCCCGAGCCGCAGGAGCGGCTGCGCGAGCTTCACGACGCACTGGCAAGGCTGCAGCGGCTGGCTCAGGCGCGGCAGAAGGCGCTCGTCAACTCCGTGTGCAGGTGAGACTGGGGTGGGGTGCACGGAGACTTTTGTACGTGCACATAGTAGGAGAGCCGAAGATCGTGCTCAGAGGCGTGTCTTTGGTGGACTGACACCGGCTGATTGCGTAAGTTCGTAAAATGCATCAGTTGGCTCAGCCGCGGCAGAAGGCGCTCGTCAACTCCGTGTGCAGGTGAGACTTAGGGCTATCACAAGTTGTTTTTTTGTTCGCATTGTTAGTGTCTTTATATGTGCTCAGAACACTGTCTTTAAAATGCAGCGGCTGGCTCAGGCGCGGCAGAAGGCGCTCGTCAACTCCGTGTGCAGGTGAGACTTAGGGCTATCACAAGATGTTTTTTTGTTCGCATTGTTAGTGTCTTTATATGTGCTCAGAACACTGTCTTTAAAATGCAGCGGCTGGCTCAGGCGCGGCAGAAGGCGCTAGTCAACTCCGTGTGCAGGTGAGACTGGGGTGTTTTGCACGGAGACTTTTATACGTGCACATACTAGGAGAGCCGAAGATCGGGCTCAGAGGCGTGTCTTTGGTGAAGCCTATGTCCGGCAGTGGACTGACACCGGCTGATTACGTAAGTTCGTAAAATGCATCAGTTGGCTCGGGCGCTGCAGAAGGCGCTCGTCAACTCCGTCTGCAGGTGAGACTAAAAGCTATCGCAAGATGTTTTTTTGTTCGCATTGTTAGTGTCTTGATATGTGCTCGGAACACTGCATGTCTATAAAATGCATCGGCTGACGTAGGCACGGCAGACGGCGCTAGTCAACTCCGTGTGCAGGTGAGACTGGGGTGTTTTGCACGGAGATTTTTACGCATGTACAAATATGCACATTATTATTAGTAAGGAAACACCTACATAAAAATGCTATGTCATCATCATTGTAAGCCTTTTACCCAGCTCACACCAGTTGGCGACTGCCCTCTGACAACACAACATTGTGGAATTAATCTGGTGAAAATAATATCGGATTTGTTCTTCTTCCTCAAACAACATAACAAAATATTGTGCGGACAGTCAAACTAACAGACTCGCCCGTACAACGCACACAAGCGTTGGTAGCGGTAGCAAAGGGCGGTCGTCAACTCCGTGTGCAGGTGAGACTGGCCGAGACGTTTTTTCATATCCGTTATCTTTAAAATGCAGCGGCTGGCGTTAGCGCGGCAGAAGACGCTCGTCGACTCCATATGCGGGTAAGACTGGTCTAACATACGGTGTGTTCTTATACGTGTTGTTAGCGACTTTATACATGCTCGCAACACCGCGCGAAATGCACGCTTCGCTTGTATTTTTTTTTGAGATCCAGTGATTCATTGATTCATAAAGTGATTTACTCCGACGTTCAGCCTCACGCTGGATCACTAGCATAAATTGATTGATAGAGTTCCTTGCTTCGCAAGGCACATTAAGCCGTCGCTGCCGGCTGTCATGTAATGGCAGCCATTAATCCATGTCAGAGGCCTTATGGGCGGCTGGATAACTTCTAACAGTAAGGCCCGCCGCTGTCTTACACTCCTCCACCAACCCGGACTTGGCCCCCCGTGGTGGAGTATGGCCTGACCTTCCTACGATACAGGAAGAGACCCGTGTCTCTGCATATGATAGAGTGATAACCCTGGTTTTGTCCACAGACATGAATACCTGGCCGAGAGTGCAGAACTGGAGAGCTGGATCCAGGAGCAGCTGGCCGCTGCTTCAAGCGAGGACTACGGTCAGGATTACGAGCATCTGCTTGTGAGTAGCACCCGATCTAAACCTGCTTTTGATTGAATCCACCTTCATCTGCATTATGAAGACTTATCATATGATGAAACAGAATCTCTATTATCTAAACCTAAATGAATTTGTTCACTTAATTCATACAAAACAAATAAACATTAAACATTAAACAAACATTGTTGTTTTATCCTTAACATAAACCAATTAATTTTTAACCTTCTCATACCCTTTGTAACTTTGTGTAAAGTGGTTTTTAAATATTTTTTTTATGTTTATGTTATGTTAAATAATAAGATATACAAATAAAATTAAAACATAATTACATAAAATAACCAATACATTCCATAAATTGTCGTACTCGTTTCCTGTAACAAACACACACACACACACACACATACACAGACACACACACACTGTATCACTCATACATAAAACTCAACAATTTTCCAGAATTAAAAAAAAAAAGAAGGCGTTGCTTTCTGTTATACAGTTTTTTAACTAGTACAGACAGCGTCGTTCTAATCGTATCATCAGTTTAACATAATAACATTATAAAAACTGTTTTTACACGGATTTTTCTCGTTTATTGTAAATTTTTACAATTTGCCGACGTTTCGACCCTTTTTCAAGTACCGTGGTCTCGGAAGAGCACGACCACGGCCACGACCACGTCTTCCGAGACCACGGTACTTGAAAAAGTGCCGAAACGTCGGAAAAATGTAAAATAAACGAGTAAAATCCGTGAAAAACCCGTTTTTATTATGTATATAGTGCTCGTGTTAACCTTAGAAAATACCATAGTAACATTGACATCAACAATGCTAAAATAGGATAATAGTACATTACACAACTAGGGTGGTAATACAAAGAAAGGCCGAGATCGCAGAAGTTTGCGGCCCGAGCTGCAAGCGAGGGACGTAAATATGCGATCGAGAGCTTTCTTTATTACCTCCCGTGTTGTGTACATCTATTTATGTCTACACTTGGCCAGAAAGCGGCTTTTTCCGTACGCGCAGCGTGCGGAAAAAGCCAATTTATTGCTAACTGAGGGTAGAAAGAATCATTTCCCGAGGTATTTAGGCTATAGTCCGAGTAGGAATTGATTCTTTTACCCGCGTTAAACACTCTACTTTTCATTTCAAATATGAGGAAAATAAAAACTCAGTTTTAATATTAAAATCTTAGCATAAAAGATTAATAACTATTTTATGCCACACCTGGCAATAAAGTGGCTTTTTCCGCACGCTGCGCGTACGGTAAAAGCCGCTTTCTGGCCAAGTGTAGAAATAAAAAGATGTACGTTTAATGGACTGTATAAAAATGCGTTTAACTTTCCAAACTATCCGTTTATTAATCTTCAATCACAGTTCAATTCGCTTTTCTTACAACTTTTCTTGATCGTTAGTATTTTTCAACTCTCAATTATCAACTGACTGCGAGGCCGGGCGCCCCGCTTTTTATACCAAACCCTATCATCCATCCCTTTTTAGCAAATATATCTATCTCACTCGCACAATATATACCTATCCTTCTTTTGCATATATGTCTTTCTCACTCGCACACTTCGAGAAGGTTCGATATCTTTCCATACCTCTTGGAAGTTTCCAGAATGTTCCCGAATGATCAAGTACGTAATATTATAACTACTTACTAACCTAGAAACTGCGGGAAGTACCTGGAAAGACATCGAAGGTACTAGAAACCTATAGAACGCTCCAGAATATTGTCTGAAAGTACCTAGGATCGCATAAAAATACGTTCTAGAAAACTATCGAACATTCCAGGATATATTTCTATCTCTGTCTTACAGATACCTATCTCTCTGTAGCACGTAGAATATTCTGGAAGGTTCCCCTGTCTCTACACACATAAGTAACTATTATGTAATTTATCTGCACCCGGCATCTAGATTATTCTACACGGTTCGATTACACTTTCGCCGTCCGTAACAGTACGAGTACACAACACGGGGGGTAATAAAGAAAGTTCTCGATCGCATATTTACGTCCCTCGCTTGCAGCTCGGGCCGCAAACTTCTGCGATCTCGGCCTTCCTTTGTATTACCACCCTATTTGTGTAATGTACTATTTTCAATTCCGTCACAGATACAGAAAAGTGGATTCTTATACTTCTCTGAAATAAATGAATTTCAATTTCAATCTTCACTCCGTCCCACCAGATCTTGCGCTCCAAGTTCGAGGAGCTTCGCCACCGTGTGGAGACGGGAGCTGAGAGGTTTAACCAGTGCGAGGAGCTGGCCAAGAAGCTGCTTGCCAGCGAGTCGCCGCATATCGAGGAGATTGAGCAGCGGCAGGCCGCGGTTGGGTGAGAATAGAATACAATAGAGTTTATTTAATAATTTGCATGCACCATTACAAAAAGGTAGATGAGGTGCGAGGTAGGTTGAAGCCCTCGTGGCCTAGGCGAACCGAATGATTGGAATCAACCACTTGGTTAAGCAACAACAGGCGCTGTCAGGTATGGGATGGGTGAGCGTCCCGTGACTACCGCTAGTGGCATTTTTCCGAGCGCTTCCCTGCTTCGCAGGGCACGCTAAGTCGTTGGTGCCGGCTGTCATATAAAGGCAGTCGTTAAGCCATGTCAGAGGCCTTATGGGCGGCTTGATAACTTCTGACAGTAAGGCCCGCCACTGTCTTACCATCCTCCACCAACCTGGACTTGGCCCCCGTGGTGGAGTATGGCCTAACCTTCCTGCAATGCAGGAAGAGACCCGTGCCCCAGCAGTGGGGACATACAAGGGTTGATAACGAAAAGATGAGGTACCTTGCAAAGTTACTCGATTTAAAACCAACATTACGGTTATCCCCACACTAGGCCTAGCCTGTATCGTGGGGATCAGTAGAGTGATTTCCAAATAACTTATTGTACCCCTTGACCAGTTGACCAGCATATACCTATAATAAATCTTAATGTTTAGCCATAGATTACACAAATTACAAAGGACATTGTCCACTTTGTATAAGCGATTTGGCCAAACGTGAACAGTCAATTGAATTAAAACTAAGTATTAGGTTTTGTAGTATGAGTTAGTAAGAACCCTATTACAGTAATTAATTTGCATCAATATACCTGCATTGTGAGTTTTTTGCTGCAAGGTGTCCTATGATTTCTTTGTTTTATTTGCCTACCACAAAGTAAGTCTGGTAAATCCGTAGTTGAGCCGGGGTCATCAATAAACGAACAATCGGGATCCATTTTTAAAAAGCCAAAGTAGTAATAAAACAAACAATATTCACGAGAAGTAAAGAAACAGCAAAAACATTGAATGAATCGTTTTGTGTATTTAGCCGGTGGCAATTGACAACATTTCAAAATTGTATGGAGGTCTAATTCGAAAACCATTTCGAGATTTGGCTTTGTAAAGCACGTAAACATTTATTTAAGTTTTTTCTGTGGTTGCATTTCGGAGAAAATGGTAAAAACACAAAAATACGCTGATGACGTCACACCATGGCTCTCAATGAACATGTCTGTGCCACGATAAAAAAAAGTCAATTTCAAGATCTAACCTAAAAAATTACTTTGTGTGTATTTAGTAATTTTTCGATACGAAATGATGGGCGATGATGACGTGACAACTTGGAAACCAATGAAACTGCAGTATTGCTTCGTGAAGAGATTGAACAAAATTGAGTAGAGAGTAATAAATTTAACACTACACAAAGTTTGTTTACGTTACGCAAGGCAAACACAACATAAGTATCAGGGTTACCATACTTTATACTTACCATTATAAATAACCTTGAAAAAGTAGCTACAAAAGTAACAAACTGGCAGCAAAAACACTCCGAACGCAGATAAAGGCTTCGCCAACACAAAGTGCATTTTAAAAAAGGAACAACTACGTACATAAGGGACGATGAATTGAACTAAGCTGATTTAATTGTATAAAAGAAAAACATATTTGCAGATGTTAAAAAAATACAGAAAGTTTTTTTTTTACATGGCCCTGGCAATACTAAAATGACATTTGTTAGTAACTAATGGCCCAAAGGACTTGCTTCCAAGCCAAAATCTTATGAAAAAAAAAAATGTTAGTAACTATGTTTTTTTAGGATATTAGCCAATAGAAAACATATTGTGAGCCTCGTTGTTTCGTCACTTCCGGTAAAAATATTTTAAACTTTAAAATTTATAAAATATAAGAAAACGTGCGTGTTTCATAAAATAAAAAATATGGGTCGTTTTATTTTGTATCTAATTTCCTTTGAGACAATAAAATACGTATGCTAAAAAAATTAAATGTTGTCAATTACAATTCAAACAACTTTTTTTTTGTCTAGTGTTGCCATAAATAAATAGTTTACCCTCAAATCGAGATTATTTCCTACCGGTTAATTCGAGTTAAATGAGCTAACCCGGACTGAGGCAAGTGGACGTTGTTCGTGATGTCCTATTTTTAGGTCTGACGCATTTCCCCGTTCCGAGTCGTCATTACTGATTCTAAACATAAGTCTGACGCATCTCCCCGTTCCGAGTCGTCATTACTGATTTCTGAACATAAGTCTGACTCATCTCCCCGTTCCGAGTCGTCGTTACTGATTTCTGAACATAAGTCTGACGCATCTCCCCGTTCCGAGTCGTCATTACTGATTTCTGAACATAAGTCTGACGCATCTCCCCGTTCCGAGTCGTCATTATTGATTTCTGAACATAAGTCTGACGCATCTCGCCGTTCCGAGTCGTCATTACTGATTTCTGAACATAAGTCTGACGCATCTCCCCGTTCCGAGTCGTTATTACTGATTTCTGAACATAAGTCTGACGCATCTCCCCATTCAGAGTCGTCATTACTGACTTCTGAACATAAGGGTGTAAATACTTTGGGTAGCTAACACAATGTAAATACTATAAATAAACATAAACAGTCGTTCCCACTATTTAGGCTGGCAAAGGTTAATACATTCTTCGTGGGGCACTGTATACGCTTCTATAATAAAATCCCTGAAGATATATTAAGCTTGCCTGAAACGCGGTTCAAAAAATGTGTAAAGTACACTTTGTGCCAAAAGGGCTACTATAGCATAAAGGATTATTTAGATGACAATAATGTCTGGAATTAAAGCCCGAACAATGCATGAGTTCTATGTTTTATAATAATTATGTAAACTCTGTTAATTAAGGACTTTGAAAAGACTAAGTTTGGAGTTTTTTGTCAATTTTTTCTCCAAAATGATCTACATTTTTAAATGGACACCTAGTTTGACTTGTGACATTCATTAAGCCGCAGCTTCTGCGCTACTTCGAATAAAACCATTGCATTTCATTATGTTTGACGCATCTTCCCGTTCCAAGTCGCCATTATTGATATCTGAACATCTGATATGTCTGACGCATCAGAGTGCTTAGTGAGAGTTTGACAGATCCAATCGAATAACTTTACTACCGCGTTAATCGAGCATCGAGTAGTGAGTATGAGTAAGTTAACCGTTCGAACTGGCAAAACGCTGTCACAGTACAACTCGCACTCGCGTTTATTCGTGTTGTGGCTGGTAAACGTGTTCACTTCTCACCGTAAACGATTACAACTCGCACTCAGCAATTTTAATTTCCACACTTGTCGCTAGGTGGCGCTTCCTCGATGCCATAGAAATGTGAGTTTACGTTAACGCGATCGAGTAGTTGAAAAACTCGCACTAAGCACTCTGAGTGCTTAGTGCGAGTTTTAAACGCGAGTGCGATTTGTACTGTGACAGCGTTTTGCCAGTTCGACCGGTTAACTTGCTCATACTCACTACTCAATGCTCTATTAACGCGGTAGTAAAGTTATTCGATTGGATCTGTCAAACTCGCACTAAGCACCCTGCCCGTTCCGTCAGCGAGTCCTGGCAGCGGCTGGTGGACCAGATAGCGGCGCGCGCCTCCCGGCTGCACGCCGCCGGCGACATCCACCGCTTCCACCGCGACGCGGCCGAGCTGCTGGCGCGCGCCGCCGACGCCACGGCCCGCGCGCAGCACGGGCCCTACAGGGATGCGCACGCGCAGCTGGCCGCCATTGACGCGCAAGTGCAGGTAACAACATAACGTTTACATACAAGACACACACTGCTTCTGGCCCCACACTAGGAATGGGAAGAAACAAATTAGTTATCAGGTTAAGGCTTAGAAATGTCCGCAGAAACGAGGGTAGATTTAACAAAAGTGGTGTATGAATGTATGAACGAATGAATAAAAGATAAATCGTAAAAAAATATGAATGATTAAAAGATCGATTGAAAAAAAATTATGATGTGACTTTTTTTTTTTTTTTTTATGTAGCCTCGATTGTGTCCCACTGCTGGGCAAAGGCCTCCCCTTTTGTCTTCCATTCCTCCCTGTTCATGGCCACTTCCTGCCAGTCCGGCAGAAAGGTTGTAAGGTCGTCCCGCCATCTCCGCTTGGGTCGGCCACGTTTGCGATATCCGTCGCGCGGAACCCAGTCAGTGACGATTTTTGCCCACCTCTCTGGGCCCATACGGCTTAGATGACCCGCCCAGTTCCACTTCAGCTTAGCGGTTGCAGCTCCAACATCGACAATTTTGGTTCTGGAGCGCAGCATTGTATTACGAATCCTGTCAATTCTTTTTACACCTAGAATACTGCGCTCCATTGCCCGCTGGCAAATCTTAAGTCTTGACTTCTGATATTCGGTCAAAGACCAGGTTTGTGCACCGTAAGTTAGGATAGGCAGGATGCACATGTCGACGAGTTTTCGCTTCAGGGCAAGTGGTAACGTTCCCTTCATCAGTTCTTTCATAGACCAGAAGCTCTTCCAGGCGTTGTCGATGCGGCGATCGATTTCCTTATCCTGCCTGTTGTCGAAGGAGACTATCTGGCCCAAGTAAGTATACTCATCGACGTACTGTATTTCCTGCCCATCTACCTCGACCCTACTTTTCGTGCTGTTCGTCATACACTGGGTCTTTGACCGATTTATCTTCAGTCCAACCTCAAGGCTCGCGATGCTAAGTTGTTGTAGCATTAGTTGGAGTTCTGCAGCTGTTGGGGCAAAGAGAACGATATCGTCGGCGAAGCGGAGGTTTGTAAGCCTCTTACTGTGACCGACATCTATGCCCTTGCTCGCCCATGGAACCGCCAGCTTTCTAAACACCTCTTCGAGGGTGCTTGTGAAGAGTTTAGGAGAAAGGGGGTCTCCTTGTTTTACACCCTTTTCTACAGGAAACGATGGACCAGGTGTATGAAGTTTTATGTCAGCTGTACTATTGTTATATATAATTATAAGAAGATTAATATAGGCAGGATCAATGTTTTGGACAGCAAGTGCGGTAAATATGGACGAATGGAAAATACTGTCAAAAGCTTTTGAGTAGTCAACGAATGCAACATACAGAGGCTTGTTGAATTCGTTGACTTTCTCGATGACTTGATTGACTGTGTGGAGGTGGTCGGTTGTTGAATAGCCAGGGCGAAAACCAGCCTGTTCTGGTAGCTGGTTGGAGTCGAGCTGCTCAGCTATGCGGTTTTTAATAACCATAATAAAAATCTTATATACGGGTAGTTCTACGATAAGAGGTTTCGAGCCCATAGAAGATGCGACCAGGAAGAAAAGTTGGATTTTTTTCATGAAAATGTTAAATTATGCCAATGAACCCATTGATTAATCATTTCACCCAATGGCAGGTTACTTCACACATATTTTATTACTTTTTAGAAGGCCAGGGTAAATATCGAGGCCAGGGTAGAGACGTCAAGATCAGGGTAGATATTTATTACACCAGGGGAGAGATTCGGGCAATGAAATAATGAATTAAATTAATAAAATCAACTTTTATTAAACATCTTTTTTATTAGACTATTAATTATTGGTATTTTTAAATACTTTCACCTTAAAGCCTTTTATTAATTATAAAACAAAATTAAATTAACGTGTCTTCATACATTTAACAAAAAATTTAACATCTTCTCATCATCAAAAACATCATCATCGTTTTTGGATCAGCTATAGTGGTGGAGACAGGTTCCCATTTTTTGTACACAATTTGAATGGCATTATCAAATTCTTTGTAACTGAGCTCTTTATTTTTACAAATTGGGCAATCTCGGGAAAGACACTGTTCGTTATACCTGTTGCAACAAATTGCCTGAAGCAGATTTTGATGATAGATATAATTTTGGCTTGGAATAAAGCTGAAAGGATCAGATCTATACTGGCGTGTGTAGCGCATAGGCAAGTGTCATGTTTATCACAGTTCGGTTGTACAATCCAAAATGGTTTTAGACGGCAGATAGTGAATATGAGATCGTTATATTGCATTTCGTCATGAAAGATCTGTGGAGATTTTTCAGAGTATCCTGGAGAACTCTTCTTTGTTTGCGATCTCCTTTCTTCGTCACATAATCTCTTTTTATACTATTTTTATTTTTTATGCACTAACCCGTGCTAAGGACAATTTTAAAAAGCTATTTAGAGGCTAAAAAAGGCTAAAGTTGGATAGAGCGCTGGCACGGATAGCCAGAGGTCACGGGTTCGAATCCCGGCATGGGTGGAATTTTTAGCCTCTAAATAGGTTTTTATAATCTCTTTTACCGGCACATAATCTGGAATTAGAATCCTCTTCAAGAAAATCTACAATTTTCCTCTTTATTACTTCATAACCTTTTTTGCCTTTCCTTTTATTATCAATTAGTTGCACTTTTCGAAGTTTTCTCAAGGGTTTTTTACTTTTCTCGTTCTATAGTATCCCATATTTTTTCACCAACTTCCCGCTTATCATTCTTCTAAAAATGCTTTTTTTTTCGTTTGGAAGAGCTGAATAATTATCTTTTAATTGTTGATGGAGCACATGCAAAACAGCAATTTTTTCTTCACTGTATCTCTTGCACTTGGGGAATTCAACTTTTTTTCCACTTAGCTGTTAGGTGTAAGTTTTTTCCGCTTTCTTAATCTTTGTAACCTTTTTTTGTAACATGCCACTTGTATTTAATCTATTTATGGTTTCATCTTTTTTTTTATTAATCAAACATCGTTGCCTTCTTGCTCAGTCTGATTTAAGTTTAGCAACCAAAGCTCTTGACTCAAAATTTCTTTTTGGTATTTGATCATCAACTGAACATTAGCTACATTTTGAGAAGTCGTTGCCTACGCTCTCTTGCTTTCTTCTTCCATAATTTTTGTGCTTTACGTTGCTCTCTATGAGTCATTTGATCGACAGTTTTTATTAGTCCTTTTTCTTTCTTTTTCAAATATTTTTCTTTTTCTTTTAGATTTTGCAATTTATACTTTTCTGGTTTATTTTTAATCCTTTGATATCTTAGCCTTTCTGCTTCACGTTTCTTTTGTAGTTTTTCTTTACGTGTTAACTTTTCTTTCCAGTGCCTATCTGGAAAAAAAAACTCTGTGCACTGTAATAATGTGAAAAAAAATTAGATATCGCTTTTTTAGGATATCAATACTTCAACATACCGTTTAAATCTGACTTCAGTACAATCTAACTATATTTAAATTACTTTGTGACTACATTATATGACATGTTTTATCTCCCCTGACTAGTAAGTCTCTCCCCTGGTATTTATCTTGGCAGGGGAAATACGCCAGGGGAAAGACGTTTTCATGATAAATTCAAATATTGTAATCGACCTATAACATTTTTGGCTTAATTAAATATCCCACTTGAATTAGTACAGTATTATTGAATAAATGTAATATTATACAAATGAATCAAATCATTTATATAACTTTTATGACTTACCAGTGGAGAGACACAATGACTTTGCGAGACCACTACACCGCACGGACGCGTCGCGACAACTAGCAAATGGCGGCCTCTAACAGCTCGCTTGTTATTTGTGGCTAACTTCACGTCGTTAGATGTCCTTGAGAGGAATTTGCAATACTTCCGTTTTATTTTATATTGGTAGTAGTGGATCGAAATTTGCCAGGGTAAAGACACAAAAAATACGGGACAAAATTTAAGTTCAGAAAATATACACAAAAAACATACTTGTTGGATTTTTTCTTAAAATTATTATAGCATATTTATTCAAATTGATACTTACCAGGCTTTAGTTTAGAAATCGATACAAACAAATTAGGTACGGCAGTAACTTTAACTAAAATCGGCAAAGGGACAGGCCAGGGTAGATACTTTTTTGGACTTTGTTGGCAATTTCAGAAAAAAATATAATATTTCAGCATTTAATTGTGACTCTATTCATTGAAGTACATTAAAATGGTGTAATTGATTGTAAAGGATTGGACAATATGGAATAAAAAACCGATTTAATATTGACTGCCGTTCAAGTTACCTCTTATCGTAGAATCACCCATACATGGGATATGAGACTGATAGGCCGGTAGTTGCCTATATCGCTTTTGTCACCTTTTTTGTGGAGGAGTACGACATTGGCATGGCAGATCTTATTGGGCAGTTTTCCCGTGTAAAGGATGGCATTGCACAGATTTGCCAAGCGCGGCAGCAGTTCGTATTTGCCGCATTTTAGTGCCTCTGTAGTAATGCCGTCTTCTCCTGGACTCTTGTTGTACCGCATACCTTTTAGGGCAACGTGTATTTCAAAACCAGTGATCGGAGGAATCTGGTTAGGATCAGGAATAGGATACAGGACATCAGACATATGGCTTTGTTTTGATGGGTCCGAGTAAAGATTTTTGTAAAATTTGGTAGAAATCTCCATAACCTTTTCTCGGCTTCCATGTTTAATGCCATTTTCATCCATAAGGCTAGTTATCCAAGACTTGGATCTGTTTATGCCTTGTTTAGCTACTCGCAGGGAACTGTGATCTTCAATGGCCCTTTTTACTATGCATGTGTTGTAAGATCTGATATCTTTTCTGATGTTCCGTTTTACACTTCTATCTAGCGTGTTGAAATTGGATGAACCTTTACCTAGCTGTTCCCTTTCCTCGATCAAATCTAGGGTTTTTAAGGAAAGTTTGTTGTTGTTCCTTCTTCCATTTCTAATTTTTCGACTGGCTCTTTCCAATGCAAGTGTAATGTGGTCATATTGACTGTCGGTATCTTCTTTATCCACTGTTAATTCTTTAAAATAATTATGTAACTCAAGGCTGAAAGTATGTTTATTGCGATTTAGCGTTTGTTTGTCGATGGTTTTTATCTTTGTACTAAAAAGTTGCTTTCGGTGAATCTTTATATCGAAGCAAAGTTTTGCGCGAACTGGCCTATGGTCAGAACCGAATCTAAACTTATTTAGTACTCCAATGTCTTTTACGATCTCTTGTTTGGAAGACAACACAAAATCAATCTCATTTTTGGTATAGCCGTCTGGGGATATCCATGTCCAGCGACGCTGAGGCTTTTTGCCGAAGAAGCTATTACTAATCTTAAGACTCTGGCCAAAGCAAAACTGAATCAAACGAGAACCGCGATCATTTCGGCTTCCAAGCCCATGTGCCCCAAGTATGGAGTCGTTGTCCATATGTTGCCTTATGCCTACTTTCGCGTTGAAGTCACCGAGTATCATGGTCCAAGTCCCTCGGTGCTCGTCGCATGCCTTATTAAGCAGATCGTAATAATCTTCAACCTCGTCGTCGCTATGCGCAGATGTTGGTGCATAGGTTTGTATAAGGGTCAGTCGGTGTCTTGGTGTGACTCGAAATTTGAGGACGGCAATTCGGTCCGAGTAACCGATGAATTCCTCTATATTTTCCTTCCACTTTTTCGCTACCAAAAAACCTACACCATATAGGCCACTGATAGTTCCAAAGTGGTAGAAGATATTCGTCTCTCTCTCGACCGTCTCTTCGCCCTGTCTTCTAACTTCAGTTAGGCCTACAATGTCCCAGTTGACATAGTTGAGTGCGTTTTCTAGCTCTACCAACCTTTCATCTTTCATCAACGTGCGGACATTGTAGGTTATAACATTGAGTACATCGGAATCCAGTTTATTAGCTGTGGTCGTATGACGGGGGATCGATCTCGCCCGGGGATTATTCGCACCCCATGCTCCAGAGATTCTCCGACTACCGTCGTCGCTGGAGTCACTGCTGGAGACGCCGGGAACTAGGGGCCTTACGGGGGGTATGTAATTCATGAGGGGGATTTGGACCGTTAACCCACCCAGTCATTAGTCACCCAGATGTGACTAATGAACGAAAAATTAATATTGATTGAGGTTGTAAAAAAAATATGTTCCTTAGGTCTAAGCTTCTTAATCTTCTGCAGAAAGAGCCGTACGTTGAGCAATAATCTTAAATGAATGAGAAAAGTTATGAAAGAATGAATGACTAATCAATATTAGCGATGGTTCCACCGCTTCCCTCGTGACATGGCTGAGCCGCTGGCGCGGGCTGCCGACGCCACGGCTCGCATGCAGCACGGACCCTACTGGTATGCGCAGGCGCAGCTGGCCGCCATTGACGCGCAAGTGCAGGTTTGTTGCGGGAAAATCGATTGTCTGAAGTTTAGAGTTAGAAACTGCAGAAATAAGGGTAGATTGGACAAAAATATTGAATGAATGAACTAACAAATTATTGACAGAATGAACGGATGAATGATTGAATGAGGGAATGAACGAACGAAGGAAACTAGTGAATGATTGAATTATTCAATGATCGAATGAGTGAACTAACGGACGGATGTGTTACCACGTCTTACAGTTTGTTAGCTTTTAGAATATACCTCGGCTACTATCGGATGGAATCGGATATATTCGTGTAATATAAATATCGAAACTAATATGACACCTGATTTCGAAAAACAGCAGGAAGTAGTATTACACTCGTGTGTTTTCGGCGAAAACGCCCGAAGTATATTCTTAAACCTAACAGACTGCACAACGCGCTAGATCTAGTATCACTTCGTATCACAGAACGCCCGCCCTCTGGTTACCGTAATATGTTACCGACCATCCTAATCCCCAGGTGCTCCAAGAGGAGGGCGAGCGGCTGATCAAGCTGTACCCGGGCGGCAACGTGCAGCAGATCGAGCTGCAGCGGCGCGCGCTGGACGCGGCCTGGCGGCAGCTGCACCAGGCTGCGGCGGCCAGCGCGCTGCGGCAGCGGCAGCACGAGCAGCTGCGGCACGCGCTCACGCAGGTCAGTGGCGGCACGAGCGATGCGGCACGCGCTCACGCAGGTCAGTGGCGGCACGAGCGATGCGGCACGCGCTCACGCAGGTCAGTGGCGGCACGAGCGTTGCGGCACGCGCTCACGCAGGTCAGTGGCGGCACGAGCGATGCGGCACGCGCTCACGCAGGTCAGTGGCGGCACGAGCGATGCGGCACGCGCTCACGCAGGTCAGTGGCGGCACGAGCGTTGCGGCACGCGCTCACGCAGGTCAGTGGCGGCACGAGCGTTGCGGCACGCGCTCACGCAGGTCAGTGGCGGCACGAGCGATGCGGCACGCGCTCACGCAGGTCAGTGGCGGCACGAGCGATGCGGCACGCGCTCACGCAGGTCAGTGGCGGCACGAGCGTTGCGGCACGCGCTCACGCAGGTCAGTGGCGGCACGAGCGTTGCGGCACGCGCTCACGCAGGTCAGTGGCGGCACGAGCGATGCGGCACGCGCTCACGCAGGTCAGTGGCGGCACGAGCGATGCGGCACGCGCTCACGCAGGTCAGTGGCGGCACGAGCGATGCGGCACGCGCTCACGCAGGTCAGTGGCGGCACGAGCGTTGCGGCACGCGCTCACGCAGGTCAGTGGCGGCACGAGCGTTGCGGCACGCGCTCACGCAGGTCAGCCGCCGCTTAGTAGCTTAGCCGCCACTCATGCAAGTGAGTGGCGGCTAAGCTACTAGCGGCTCGAGCGGCTACGGCACATGCCGCTGCGGCACATGCTGGTGGCTACGCGGAATAGACCGTATTTGCCAGGTCGAGCCCGCTGTTCTCGTAGAAGTTAAACGATGAAAGATAATTAAACTATGTAGTTTCATTAAATCAAACTTTTTCCCACAGATCAGTGTCCGGTGATTATGGCCACTTTCTTTTATATTCTTCTGTCCCTTCTTGCTTCTTTATTTACTACATTCTACTTTTTTTCCTTCCTTTTTCCTTTCTATCCAAATTTTCTTCTTCCTTTCTTTCATTCATTCTTCGTGTCACCTTTCCTTCTTACCTTTTTCGTTTCGTACTTTCCTTCCTTTTTTCTCTTTGCCCTGTCTCTCGAGTAATACTTGTTTTAGTCTCACGCCCCAAGCCCCCCAGATCAGCGACCTGTTCTCCTAATCGGCGGGCGTCCCTTTTTTGTATCGTTCCTTTCCTCCTTTTTCTCTTCTCCCTGTCTCTCAAGTAATACTAATGGTTGCCTCACGCCCCCCAGATCCGCGACCTGTCCTCGTGGTCCGCGGGCGTTCCTTCCTTCCGTCTTTCCGTTCCTCCTTGTTCTCTTCTCCCTGTCTCGAGTAATCCTAGTACTTGCCCCCCCCCAGATCCGCGACCTGTCCTCGTGGTCCGCGGGCGTCCCTTCCTTCCATCTTTCCGTTCCTCCTTGTTCTCTTCTCCCTGTCTCTCGAGTAATCCTAGTACTTGCCCCCCCCCAGATCCGCGACCTGTCCTCGTGGTCAGCGGGCGTCCCTTCCTTCCATCTCTTCTTTCCTCCTTTTTCTCTTCTCCCTGTCTCTCGAGTAATCCTAGTACTTGCCCCCCCCAGATCCGCGACCTGTCCTCGTGGTCGGCGGGCGTGCGCGCGGGCATGCAGCGCGAGGCGCGCGTGCGCGACGCGGCGGCTGCGCAGGCGCTGCGGGCCGACCACGACGCGCTCAAAGCGGAGGTGGGTCGCTCATTACTACTGCGAGGAATTAGTTTGCAACGGAGTATAAGAATAAAGAAATTTCATTTACTGCAAAGCGTTACATTTGTGTCCTGGCTCCCAAACTAGGATTCCCTCAGCCAGGCTACTTCCGAATGGTCAAAACTTAATTGTACTGTTGGCACTTGAACATAAACTTACAAAACATTGCAGAACGTATTACTCAGACCGGATTTTTCAATAGTCAGTATATCTTTTATAATAATAATAAACTGGAACGACTTCAAGTGTTTTATTTGTAGCTTAGTAGTAGGTATAATAAAACAGAAAAACTGGATAAAAACGGATAAGCAGGTAAAATAGTCAGATCTGGTCCAAGAGTAAAGTAGTAGTGATGAAAATGAGGGAAATTTCGAAATGTTTGACAAAATTTAAATATAAATACCCATTTAGAGGCTAAAAATTTCACCCATGCCGGGATTCGAACCCGCAACCTCTGGCTATCCGTGCCAGCGCTCTACCAATTGAGCCAATGGGCGACTCACCGGCATCAATGAAATTTTTAGCCACTAAATGGGTTTTTAAATTTGTTCCTTAGCACGGGTTAGTGCATTAAAAATAAAAATAGTATAAAATTTAAATATTTCAAAATGATAGATGGAAAAAGAAATAAAAATGGTGTGTGAAGAGGTTTGCACCGTTACAAGTTTAAGTCTACTAACCAATAATAAAATCTAGTTGCGTAATTAGGCAGCTCAGTGCAATCTAAAGAAAAGTCCAATTAAATGGATTAAGAAAACTAATTGTTTGTCGCTATTGTCACCAGTTACATTGTACTATCTACTAACTGACCCAACGAACCTCCTACCGCCTAATATTCGATTGTCTATTTTTCTTTTATTTTACTCTCCGTAAGAACCATCCTTGTACTTCAAGGAATATTCTGGAAAAATAATTAGCGAAATCGGTTCAGCTGCTCTCGAGATTTGCGCTTACCAACACACTGAGCGATTCATTTTTATACGATACAATACATGTTTCTTGTATTACAGATTGAGGCGCGCGACGACAGCTTCCAACAGGCACTGCAGCTGGCGCAGGACATGGTCCAGAATGAACACCCAGCCGCGCAGGTAACATTAACATACAGACATATACAGAACGAACACCCAGCCGCGCAGGTAACATTTGCATGCAGGCACATACCTACTGAACGAACACCCAGCCGCGCAGGTAACATTAACATACAGACATATACAGAACGAACACCCAGCCGCGCAGGTAACATTTACATGCGGGCACATTCCTACTGAACGAACATCCAGCCGCGCAGGTAACATTTACTTACAGGAACATACATCCACTACGTTCTTTAATCAGACTATTGCGTATCCTGTCATTCAAAGTAACATTACACAATACTTCTCAAGGACCTCATTTCTGCTGCATTAATGCTACTTTCTTGATTCTTTTGCCGCACCCAAGTGTTATTTATCTGATTACAGTCTGTTAGCTTTCAAAATATACCTCGGGCTCTAGAGTAGGCTTCGGTTTTCGCCGAAAGCACACGAGTGTAATACTACTTCCTGCTCTGTGTAAAATTTTGTTCACTATTTTGAAAAGTTTTGTCATATTAGTTTCGATATTTATGTTACACGAATATATCCGATTCCATCCGATAGTAGCCGAGGTATTTTCTAAAAGCTAACAGACTGTAACACGTGGTAACACATCCGTCCGTTCGTTTGTTCATTCATTCATTCGGTCATTCAATAATTTGATCATTCACTTGTTCATTTCGTTCGCTCATTCAATCAATCATTCATTCTTTCAATGATTCATTCAATAGTTCGTTCGTTCATTCATTCATTCAATAAATTTTTCGTGTAATTTACATTTACAAAACTTCAGTAAAATCATTGTAACTTTTTTTAGTTATATAAAAAGTCTTCCTTAAGGAGCAGCTCCCATATAAACGTATATGGGAGCTGCTCCTTAAGGATGACTCCCAAGGCAAGTCTCTCCTGGTTATTCGAATATTCTATCTATCTATCTCGTTCATACTTCAGCAAGTCTCTCCTGCTAACCTCGTTATTCGAATATTCTATCTATCTGTCTCGTTCATACTTCATGCTTTACCACGAGCAGGAAATCGAAGAGAAGTCTGAAGCGCTGCTCGCAGAGCGGGCGGCGCTTCACGCGGCGTGGGCGGCGAGGCAGGTGGCGCTCGACCAGCTCATAGACCTGCACTGCTTCCTGAGGGACGCGCAACAGCTGCAGGACCTGTGCGCTGCTCAGGAGCCCGTCTTGGGTGAGTTTATTGACCAGCTCGACCAGCTCATAGACCTGCACTGCTTCCTGAGGGACGCGCAACAGCTGCAGGACCTGTGCGCTGCTCAGGAGCCCGTCTTGGGTGAGTTTATTGACCAGCTCGACCAGCTCATAGACCTGCACTGCTTCCTGAGGGACGCGCAACAGCTGCAGGACCTGTGCGCTGCTCAGGAGCCCGTCTTGGGTGAGTTAATTGACCAGCTCGACCAGCTCATAGACCTGCACTGCTTCCTGAGGGACGCGCAACAGCTGCAGGACCTGTGCGCTGCTCAGGAGCCCGTCTTGGGTGAGTTTATTGACCAGCTCGACCAGCTCATAGACCTGCACTGCTTCCTGAGGGACGCGCAACAGCTGCAAGACCTGTGCGCTGCTCAGGAGCCCGTCTTGGGTGAGTTTATTGACCAGCTCGACCAGCTCATTGGGTGAGTTGATTTGAAAAAATATGAAATGCTTATTTTGGATGCCTATTTGTCTGTTAGTAAAGTAGAGTAGAGTAGAGTAGAGTAGAGCAGAGCAGAGCAGAGCAGAGTAGAGTAGAGTAGAGTAGAGTAAAGTATTGCCCATCAGTGGGACACAATCGAGGGTACGTAAAAAAAGTGTATGTTCATTGACTGAAAGAATTACAGAGTAACTCTGGATTTGACCAAACGTTACAGAATAGCAATGACTACAGGTGCGCTGGTCCAGCTCAAACAAACACTTGTTCTTCCTCAGGCTCGGAGATTTCCCCGACCCTCAGCGTGGAGGAGGTGGATAAGCTGCTGAAGAAGCACGAAGCCTTCGAGAAGCTGCTTCTTACTCAGGTTTGTACTTAAAATAGATGAGCGGTGGTAGCGGACCGGTGGGAAGGACCGTCGCGGTAAAAAAATGATTTCTATATTATACTAGCTGACTCAGCGAACTTCGTACCGCCTAACAGTCGATTCTTTAAATTTTTTTATTTTTCTCTCCGTAAATTTTCAAATATTTAAAGAACGGACTAATTTACTTGCTTATCCGTTTTTATCCAGTTTTGTGAGTTGTGACCATGACCATGTTTTATACCATCTACCCTTGTCTTATTTAGGTTTAATCCCCAATCCCGGGATGGTGGAATTTTTAGCCTCTAAATAGGTATTTAAAATTGTCCTTAGCACGGGTAAGTGCATTAAAAAGAATATAATCTTATTTAGGTTTAGTTTCACCAACCCGGACTTGGCCCCCGTGGTGGAGTATGGCCTAACCTTCCTGCGATGTAGGAAGAGACCCGTGCCCCAGCAGTGGGGACATACAAGGGTTGATAACGAGGTTTAGTTTCAAGTAGGCGTGATCGTTGCAAAGACGAACCGTTTTATAAGACCGTTTTGTGTTCCGCGACGATAAGACCGTTTAACGTTTCACTCTAAAGCAGTGCCAGCGACTCCAAAGCAGTGCCAGCGTTTGTTCGTCGCGAGACCAGTTCTTAGATTGTTTGACCGTCCTCTGCGCCTTGCTCGTTCGCATACAATGAAACCAGTTGCGAACGAGGACCGTTTCGAGGACCTGTTTACGTTCCAGAAAAACGGTTGCGTTTCGTCGTCGAAAAATCGGACAACGACCCACTCCTAGTTTCAAGTAATTTAGCTGTGATTTAGTGCTGAAAATCAGCGCCGTTGGAGGGCGTGAAACCCACGACATCTGACGGGCCCGCGCTGAGCACTGTACCTTTTGCTGCCGACTGCGCATAACATTGGTCACTGTTTTAGTATAAACTATAGAAAGTGCCAATGACACTATAAACTATCGTTACAGTCTGTTAGCTTTTAGAATATACCTCGGCTACTATCGGATCCCCAGCGTGGGGATTATAGGCATTACCCCCTATGATAGCACAACGTGGCGCTCTTTAGGGGATTGCTATGTCCAGCAGTGGACTAGTACAGCCTGACGACGAAGACGACGACTATCGGATAGAATCGGATATGTTCGTGTTATAGAAATATCAGAACTAATATGACACTTAATTTCACGTAACTTTCCAAAACAGTGAAGAAAAGTTTTATACAGAGCAGGAAGTAGTATTACACTAGCGCGCTTTAGGCGGAAACCGAAGCCTACTCTAGAGCCCGAGGTATATTTATATATATGTTTGAATATTAGTTGTAAGTCAGTTTATGTACATACTCTTCCAATATACTTCATGTACACCTACCTACCTACTCTGTTCATCTTTCAGTTCTATCCATCCCAAGGTTGTCTGGAAGAGATCGCTTTTAGCGATCGAATAGTTAGATATGTAAAGTAGAGCCAATTTAATAGGCCACATTTGCCATGTGTCAGGTTTAGCTTCATAGTGAGGTGAACTGCTAAAAAACATCGATTAAATCGAATGATTCGATACGGACTTCAAACATTTATGAATCGAATGCAGTTATTGTGAAAGTGTACGTATAGGTACTGTAATTTTAATTGAGTTCCATCGAAAATCAAATCGGATAAACAATTATTAATCAAATCCCTGTCCCATCATTGTCTAACCAAAATTTATAAAACAAAATAAGACACGTATATAGTTTAACCAAGAAAAACTGCATTTATTCACTACAACTAATAGAACTATAACGAGTGTTGTCATCGTCATCACTGCTGTCCGCTCCCAAAGATATAATAAATTCTTCTTCGATAATGTTGTCTATTCTCACATCTCGTTCAAAATCATCGAAAATTATTTTCTTTGTTTTCTCGACGACTTTTCTCCAGTCTTCTGAAGTGACTTCTGCACATGCAGTTTGTAGCAGAACCATCATTTTTGCAGTACTGAAGGGTTGCTCAGTATTGTTACGCGCTGCATGACCCTTTTGTTTGTGCCCAAATAAGCTCGATAGCGTTATACTGGCAGTGGTAAGGTGGCAATCGAATAACTTCGTGTCCATGCTCTAGTGCTATTTCATCAATTACATAGCAAGGCTTGGATGGCTTGTTTGAAATGAAATGAAATGAAATGAAAAGGTTTTATTCAAAGTAGCGCAGATACTGCGGCTTAATGAACGTTACAAGTTAAACTAGGTGTCCATTTCAAAATCTGGATCATTTTGGAGAAAAAATGGACAAAAAAACTCCAAACTTAGTCTTTTCAAATTCCTTAATTAACAGAATTTACACAGATACTACAAAACTCGTGAATTTTACATGCTTGAATTCCAGACATCATTGTCATCTAAATAATCCTTAATATTATAGTAGCTCTTTTGGCACAAAGTGTACTTTACACATTTTTTGAACCGCGCTTCAGTCAAACTTAATATATCTTCAGGGATTTTATTGTAGAAGCGTATACAATGCCCCATGAAGGATGTATTAACTTTTGCCAGCCTAAATCTTGGGATCAAAAGTTTATGTTTATTTCTAGTATTTACATTATGTTGGCTACCTGCAGTTTTAAAGTTGCTAATATTTTTCCTGACATACATAATATTTTCATAGATATACTGACTGGCAACTGTCAGGATGTTTGTTTCTTTAAAGAATTCTCTTAACGAGTCTCTACTGCCTAGCTTATAGATGAATCTGATCGCTCTTTTCTGCAAGACGAAGATGGTCTCAATGTCCGCTGCCCGTCCCCACAGTAGTATGCCGTAGGACATGATACTATGGAAGTAACTAAAATAAACGAGCCTGGCAGTTGCGACGTCAGTTAGTTCCCTAATTCTTTTAACAGCATATGCTGCAGAGCTAAGCCTATTTGCCAATTTTTCTATATGAGGACCCCATTGAAGCTTTGCATCAATTGTGATACCTAAAAATACAGTATCTTCGACAAGGTCTAGTTTGTCCCTTCCCAATATAACTTTGCTGTCAACTACTTTGACATTTGGTAGAGTGAACTTTATACATTTTGTCTTTTTTGAATTTAACAATAAGTTATTAGACGTAAACCAGTTTAGTACCTGAGAGAGAGCAGCATTAGTATTGTCATGGTCATCTTCTTGTCTCTTAATTTTGAAAATAAGTGACGTGTCATCTGCAAATAGTACTATCTCTGACATATTTTGAACCATGAACGGCAAATCATTTACATATACGAGGAAGAGGAACGGCCCCAAAATCGATCCCTGTGGTACTCCTATCCTGACCTCTGACCCTGAAGATTTAGTTCTATTTATATCAGCTCTTTGAATTCTTCCTTCTAAATATGATGTCATAAGTTTTAGGCTATTCCCGTTTATACCATAGTGCTTTAATTTTAAAAGAAGTGTTTTATGGTCAACGCAATCAAATGCTTTTGACAAGTCACAGAATACGCCTATAGCATCCTTGCGATCTTCCCATGCACTAAATATATGTTTAACTAACATGACGCCGGCGTCCGTTGTAGAGCGCCCTTGCGTAAAGCCGAATTGCTGACCATGGAGAAGTTGATAGTCATTGAAGTGTGTAAGCAGTTGACCTAGAACTATCTTCTCGAATATTTTACTCAAAACGGGTAGAACCGAGACTGGTCTGAAATTTGAAGGATCTTGCTTATCACCACTTTTAGATAAAGGAACGAGCCTACTATATTTCATTAGATCTGGGAATATACCCTCATCTAGACATTTGTTAAAGATTCTGGCTAAATAGGGTGCTAGGGTGTCGATTACTGAGCTAACTACTGTTACTGACATACCCCACAAATCTTCAGTTTTTTTAAGCTTTAGCTTTTTAAACGATTTAATCACGGTATGAGTTTCAATATAATCAAACGAAAAATCGTGATCGCATGGGGGGACATTGTCTTTCAAAATAGTTTCTGCAAGAGCTGGAGAAGAGTCTAAAGGAGCTGTCGTTATAATTGGAACATTTGTAAAGAACTGTTCAAAAGCCGCAGCAATGTCTTCATTTGAGGTTATTAATTTATTATTTATTTTAAGTGCAAATTCGCGATCTCCCAATTTGGATTTACCAGTTTCCTTATTTATAATAGCCCAAATTGTTTTAGATTTATTAGAAGATTGAAGGATTTTTGATTTTATATACTCGCATTTTGCTTTGTGGCAGACGGCCTTAAATAATTTTGAATATAGTTTTACATACTGTATAAAACTGGGGTTGTATGTATATGTTTTTTTCTCATACAGTGAATAAAGTGTGTCCCTACTTTTTCGGATGCCGGCAGTGGCCCATTCACTAAATTGTAATTTATTTTGTTTGCAGGATATCTGTTTTAATTTAAAAACTTTTTCAAAACTATCTGAAACAGCCTTGAAGAAATCTCGATAGAGAACATTAGCATCTTGAGTTTTATTTTTTTGAATAGGTAATCTTTTTTTTAAGTCAAGTTTAAACAATTCTAGTTTTTTATTTGTTATCACCCTGCAGAGTACATCTTGCTCTATTTTTTTTAAATCTGCTTTAAAATGTACAATTTGACCACTGTGGTCTGATTTAAGACAATTCACTGTAGAATAATGGGAAAATTCACAGTCACAGTATACGTTGTCAAGGCAGGTGGCGGTGGTTTCGGTAATCCTGGTGGGCTCTAAGAAAATATTCATCAAATTAAAAGACTTAAAAATAAGTTTTAATTTAGCACTCGAAGGGGAATCTACAAGCAGGTTTACATTAAAATCACCACAGACTATAACCTTCTTATTATTACTGCAGGCTACTTTTAATACATCCTCTAATACAGATTCGAATACACTGTAATCGCTGGTTTGCTTTTACCAAATTCAACAACTCAGCTTTCAATAAAGTTTGACTTGCTTCCACATTTTTTTTTCCAGCCACGAGACAATTTCTTGCTTTTTATTTGCTTGAGTTGGTGGTTTATCAACTTGTGCAAAGTTTGGACCTGGAACTAACATTATGGACAAGCTCTAGTGTTGCCAAGAACATCCTACGAGTTTTTTTTGCCTAATAGTGTAATAATATTATAATGAAACGAGAAACAAGAAAATATTTACAAGATAAATCGTCTAAAAATTAACACTCAAACGAAAAAGATATTTATAAAACACAACAAATATTTGACTTTGACCTTCTAGAAAGGATTACTTGCGTTAACAAGTTGTCTTCGGATACATAAAATGAAAAAACGTTAGACCTGGCTGAACGGACGAAAGTCCTTTGCCTATTCTGCTATCAGCAGAAAAACAAGATAAAAAAAATGAAACTGATTTTGTCTTTATTCAATTATTTTTGTATTTTTTATATTATTGAAAGAATAATATAATAATGAAAACAAAACTCTTGACAAACATTACGCATAGGCCAAAAATAAAAAAATAAAGTTTTATTACGATACAGGTCTTGTAAGGACACCTGTATAATAATATAACTTTTTAATCATAACGATACACCTATACAACCTCCAGCTGGACCAAGAAGGTTGAACCTCTACTTAAAAAAAAGGTTTCAATGAACGAGTCCGCGCCGACGCAACAAGCATGCGCAATCGATGTTTGCGCCTTGGCGCCAATATTTTACATTTAAAAAAACTTTTCAATATAAACAAAGTTTGGTTCTGTTTTTATGTAAGTATTATAGTATGAGAGTAGATAAAGTAGTGTATGACACTGCACATAACTTGGTCTTATAACAATCGTGTGATACTATAAAAAAACTCGCCTACAGTTCATTTCTTTAAAATACACTAGTGTTATAAGAACCCTTATTATGCAACGGTATCTTAAACTACTATTTTCCCTTCTCATGCTATAAAGTTCGTCTTTATGTGATGCATACTAGTTGTACAATCTACTAATAAAATAATCACAATATGGAATTATGTATGGCGATACATTCCTTTACTTAGGTAATCATTGCATTCAATACAACTTTTTCACTGATGATTCCTTTGATTTTTACGGTAACATCCCTATTTAGTTTTTAAAAACAAAAAGGGTTGACCGACATAACCTTGTGATGAAGTTCAGTTTTTTAGGACAAACATTGTTTATTAAGTTTAGAATGGTTTATTAGTCAAAGTAAATTGTAATAATGCCTTCTTTTGACATTATTACAATAAATATGTATTATTAACTGAAGAAAGTGAAGCAATTGTGCAGTTCTAATTTTGAAAAACTAAATAATATTGTGTGCCCTGCGTTACAAGGTTACGTTGACGAATTTTGATGAAGTGTCAAATGTGACCTATTAAATTGGCTTTACTGTAAGCCTTTTTATGTATTTTGTTTTCTAGTGTGTACAATAAAGAGTTCTAATCTATATTCTAAAAGCTAACAGACTGTACAACATCACACTTTTTAGTGACTGTTTGTACGGAATAGTTTAGTTTTGTTTTTGGCTAATAGATGGCGTTATTTGTTTCCTATATCACAGTATGGTTTTATCCAAATCAAACCTTTATAAGCAGAACATTGTGATATTTTAATTTCGTATTGTTTTTGAGCATAGGTACGTAGACCAAAAAGGTCCAATAAATATTACCACAGCTATGCACCTTGTTTAAATAAACAGTACCACCCCCCTCACCCCTCTACTACAGTGTCGAACAGTGACTATGCATTTTAGAGAGTCGCTCCCAGGTCTGACCCGTGGCCTCATTCCAGGACGAGAAGCTGTCGACCCTGAACTCGCACGGAGCCAAGCTGCTGCAGCAGAGCCACGTCGAGAGTCAGCGCATCGCCGACGAGCTGAAGAATGTCAACGAGCGGAGGAAGAAGGTCAGAACTCTTTTGAACTGAGTGAGTGAGTGAGTTGAGTGAGTGAGTTAGTGAGTGATTGAGGCGTTAGTGAGTGATTGATTGATTGATTGAATGAGTGAGTGAGTGAGTAAGATTGAGTGATTGATTCTTTGAATGAGTGATTGATAGATTGATTGAGTGAGTGAAGTGAGTTAGTGGGTGAGGTGAGTGAGAGAGTGAGTGAGTAAATTATTTATTTCTATAAAGGCATCACAAATTACAAAAAAAGTTTTACTAAATGTTATGTAAGAACTGCTTCCTTATTCTTGCGGTATCGCGTCTGATCTTCACCCCACACTATCCCACGTACCAGCCTAATCGACCCGCCCTCCTCCAATCCACGAGATATCAGCCCAGCGACTGTTTTAGATGAACGGTAGCGAGATGGTATACAAAAACCTTGAAAAATGCGCAGGAATTTGGCATTCCCACAACTCCATTTTAAAGTGTGTAAAGACCTGGGGTCACCCCAAACTCTCCCACGGAGCAGCGCTCAGCCTAACCCTCCTGCCCCCTCCAGATCCATGAGATGTCAGCCAAGCGGCGGCCGTTTTAGATAGAGATAACTTTATTGTACGCTAGCGAGATAGTATACAAAAACCTTGAAAAATGCGCAGGAATTTGGCATTCCCACACCTCCATTTTAAGTGTGTAAAGACCTGGGGTCACCCCAAACTCTCCCATGAAGCCGCGCTCAGCCTAACCCGCCTGCCCCCTCCAGATCCATGAGATGTCAGCCAAGTGGCGGCCGTTTTAGATAGAGATAACTTTATTGTACGCTAGCGAGATAGTATACAAAAACCTTGAAAAATGCGCAGGAATTTGTCATTCCCACACCTCCATTTTAAGTGTGTAAAGACCTGGGGTCACCCCAAACTCTCCCATGAAGCCGCGCTCAGCCTAACCCGCCTGCCCCCTCCAGATCCATGAGATGTCAGCCAAGTGGCGGCCGTTTTAGATAGATAGAGATAACTTTATTGTACGCTAGTGAGATAGTATACAAAAACCTTGAAAAATGCGCAGGAATTTGGCATTCCCACACCTCCATTTTAAAGTGTGTAAAGACCTGGGGTCACCCCAAACTCTCGCACAAAGCAGTGCTCAGCCTAATCCCCCCCCCAGATCCACGAGCTGTCAGTGTCTCGGCGCGAGTCGCTGCGTAACGCGCTGACTCGCGCGCAGTTCGCGCGGGACGTGGCTGAAGTGCGCGCCTGGCTGGCGGGGAAGCTGCAGGCGCTCAACTCGCAGCAGCAAGGTACGTGGCACGAGGATACTCCGTTTCATACTCCATCTATCTGCTGCTGAACTGTGAAAATCCTCCGTTTGAATCGGTGTACAACGGTGGATGCAGCGATATCATTCCGATGTAGAAACCTAACTGCAAAGTAGGTGCTCGGGGCTGCAAGTGATGCAAATTACTTCAGCCAGATGCCGCTGCCTGTACGTAATACAGAGAATAGTGTAAAGAGGTTTGAAATTTCACTGATGCCGGTGAGTCGCCCATTAGCTCAGTTGGGAGAGCGCTGGGACGGTTAGCCAGAGGTCGCGGGTTCGAGTCCCGGCATGGGTGGAATTTTTAGCCTCCAAATAGGTTTTTTTAAAAGTTCAAGAAGAGGCCACTGATGAGAAGTGGAAAGGTGTAAGGCTTTAACAAGCAGTAGCGATGTTCGTGGCCTGAAACTCCTTGTCTTTCTCTGTCTAAGCATCCCAAGAAGCCCACAGCTGATCAGTGGAAAGTTGCAGGTTCTAAACTCGCAGCATCATGGTTTGTTGCTTGAAAATCCTAGCAAAGTTTGTGGCCTGAAGACAGCTCAATAAAAGAACCCACTGCTGAGCAGTGGAAATCCTGAATTCCTCCGTTTGAATCTCTGTCTAACCAGTTCAAGATTAGAGGCCAATGCTGAGCTGTGGAAATGTCTAGGCCTTCAACTCAAGAATGGATCCCAGCTTAGAAATATTCGGGCCTTTAACAAGCAGTAGCAACGTTCATGGCCTGAAACTCCTCGACTCTCTTTGTCTGAACATCCAAAAAATAGAGCCCACTGCTGATCAGTGGAAAGTTGCATGTTCTGAACTCGCAGCATCAAGGTTTGTGGCTTCAAGCTCCTAGGTTTGATTCACTGTCTAACTCGACCAAGAATATAGCTCACTGTCGAGCAGCGGAAACCTTCAGGTTCCAGATACAACACTTTTCTGTTCGACTGTTAACCAACCCAACCATAGAGTCCGTAGGTTGTCCAATCACAGCAGCAAGGCTGAAACTCCCCGGTTTCAATCTCCATCTATCTAACCAGCTCATGAATAGAGCCTGTAGGTCAGGTCCATGGTCTGAAACCTCTCAATCTGTCTCTTCAGGATCTCGCAGCAGAGAAAATTCAAACCCTACATTTCGGCTCCGTACAGAGCTTAAATTTAGGGTTACACTTAGGAATGCACTTGCTGCAAGTTAGCATCAAATCTCACTTCCTACTTTTTACTTTTCAAACTGAATACTCGCTGTGTGTTGTTAATCTGTGCTCTCGTCAGTCAAGGCAGCCTGTCGTCTTCAAGGGCTCTGCGAAATAAAATGCTGTAAAGTCCGCAAGCATATTTTCTTTCCAATATTATTATAATTAGTCCAGCAACTATCTGCAGGGATCGGACTAATTAATTTACCTAAAGAAGAGAGAAGAGAGAAAAAGTGGTTACGAGTGTGTTTTTTCTAGCTCTTTTTCTCTAGACTATGTAGGTATTGGTTGGTGACTAGTGCTTAGTGAAATCAGTAGTCGATTTATAGACCCACGAATTTATTTACAACTAGCTGACCCAGCGCACATCGTACCGCCTAATGCTGCGGCCACACTTGAAGGCGAAGATTCGTGTTCGCGTTGTCGCGACATTTCGTGTTCGCTCTACGGCGAAGAGCTTGACCACATTAAATAAACCTTCGCTACGTCGCGACAATCTAGGGTGTATAAACCCTTTGATGTGCGGCATTTTACCGACAGCGGCGCGAAGGGTGCTTGTATTCGCGATAGGACGAATTTTTTGGCCAGACATGTCGCGACAACGCAAATCTTCGCGTTTTCGCTATAGTGTGGCCGTACCATAATAGTCGATTCTTTAATTTTTTGTTTTATCTTTCTCTACGTAATCACGAAAGTATGAGTCGAGACGTATGATTTCCGACTTCCTACCTACCCGCAGGCGAAGTCACCAGCCTGGAGGACAAGATAAAGAAGCTCCAGAAGCACCAGGCGTTCACAGCTGAGCTGGCGGCCAACGAGCCGCGCCTTCGCGAGGTGGAGGAGCTGGCGGCGCGCTTGCAGCACGAGCCGCAGCACGAGCAAGCGCTGCAGCAGCTGCGGCGGGACTGGCGGCAGCTGCTGCAAGCAGCTGAGCAGCGGGGTAAGCTAACCTCTAAACCGGTTGTACCCCACCCATGACAATAGATTTTAGGTCAAAATTTTACAGGTTAACGTCGTCGAAACGTCGAGGTAAAATATCAATAAATTACTACGCGATTGAGCCCCGAAAATATTCTATGTTTACAGGTTAACTCAGAGTGTGCTAAATTTAGGACAAAGATATTTGTTCTTTTCAAGGTCAAAACTTAGGAAGTTATACATTCAGAAAGTTTTTGCAGAAAGAACACATTTTTTCTAAAGTGGCGAAGTTTTTTGTTTTAGGTCATTCGACAGTAGATATTCGGCTAATTCAATGGCTACTTTAGCAGTTAGAAAATCAGATAGTTAACGTTCTAGGGATGATTTAAAAGCAAAGCTAGAGAGGTAGATACAGTTTAACTGGAGCTCGAGAGAGACGGGGAGGTAGACAAAGCGAAATGGAAGAGTTTGCAGCAGCGCTGCAGCAGCTGCGGCGGGACTGGCGGCAGCTGCTGCAAGCAGCCGAGCAGCGGGGTAAGTGAATCATGCATGTACTTGGTAGGCCAAGTTTTAACTGGAGCTCGAGAGAGACGGGGAGGTAGACAAAGCTATGTTTAGAGGAAGGCGCCTGCAAAGTGGAAGAGTTCGCGGCGCGTTTGCAGCGGGGAAGCTAACCTCTAAACAGCTCTAAACCGGTTGTACCCTGAACCCCACTCTTATTAGTGGCTTTCGGCCCACCCATAACAATGGGTTTTAGTCCAAAATTTAGCAGGACAGTAAGACAGTGTGTGCTAAATTTAGGACAAATAATAGGTAGATAGAGATTGATTGATAGATAGAAGAGATTGCTTCAGGGTCAAAATTTAACAGCTTAAGAAAGAGTGTGCTAAATTTAGGACAAAAACATTTGTTATTTTCAAGGTCAATACTTAGGTCTCTGAATGTATAACAGTAGATATTTGGCTACTTCGGTGGCTGTATTAGCAGTAAGTTAGAAGTTCTGAAATGAAATGAAATGAAATGAAATGAAAAGGTTTTATTCAAAGTAGCGCAGATACTGCGGCTTAATGAACGTTACAAGTTAAACTAGGTGTCCATTTCAAAATCTGGATCATTTTGGAGAAAAAATGGACAAAAAAACTCCAAACTTAGTCTTTTCAAATTCCTTAATTAACAGAATTTACACAGATACTACAAAACTCGTGAATTTTACATGCTTGAATTCCAGACATCATTGTCATCTAAATAATCCTTAATATTATAGTAGCTCTTTTGGCACAAAGTGTACTTTACACATTTTTTGAACCGCGCTTCAGTCAAACTTAATATATCTTCAGGGATTTTATTGTAGAAGCGTATACAATGCCCCATGAAGGATGTATTAACTTTTGCCAGCCTAAATCTTGGGATCAAAAGTTTATGTTTATTTCTAGTATTTACATTATGTTGGCTACCTGCAGTTTTAAAGTTGCTAATATTTTTCCTGACATACATAATATTTTCATAGATATACTGACTGGCAACTGTCAGGATGTTTGTTTCTTTAAAGAATTCTCTTAACGAGTCTCTACTGCCTAGCTTATAGATGAATCTGATCGCTCTTTTCTGCAAGACGAAGATGGTCTCAATGTCCGCTGCCCGTCCCCACAGTAGTATGCCGTAGGACATGATACTATGGAAGTAACTAAAATAAACGAGCCTGGCAGTTGCGACGTCAGTTAGTTCCCTAATTCTTTTAACAGCATATGCTGCAGAGCTAAGCCTATTTGCCAATTTTTCTATATGAGGACCCCATTGAAGCTTTGCATCAATTGTGATACCTAAAAGTACTGATAGGCAGTTAGGCTGATCATGAAACGCTAAGCCAGAGAGGTAGACAAAGCTATGCTTAGAGGACTGCGCCTGCGAAGTAGAGGAGGTAGTGGCGTGCTTACAGCACTTTTGCAGCGCGAGGAAGCGCTGCATCAGCTGCGGAGGGACTGGCGGCAGCTGCTGCAAGCTGCCGAGCAGCGGGGTTAGCTGACCGCTAAACCGGTTGTACCCCACCCATGGCAATAGATTTCAGGTCAAAATTTTACATGTTAAGTATAGATAAATATTGATAGATAGAAGAGATTGCTTCAAGGTCAAAATTTTACAGGTTAACTCAGAGTGTGCTAAATTTAGGACAAAAACATTGTTATTTTCAAGGTCAAAACTTAGGAAGCTATACATTTAGAAAGTTTTTGCTTTAGGTCATTCGACAGTAGATATTCGGCTAATTCAATGGCTACTTTAGCAGTTAGAAAATCAGATAGTTAACGTTCTAGGGATGATTTAAAAGCAAAGCTAGATAGGTAGACACAGCTATGTTTAGAGGACCACGCCTGCGAAGTAGAGGAGCTAGTGGCGTGTTTACAGCACTTTTGCAGCACGATGCTGGCTGCAGCAGCTGCGGAGGGACTGGTGGCAGCTGCTGCAAGCTGCTGAGCAGCGGGGTAAGCTAATCTTTAAACCGCTCTAAACCGGTTGTACCCTGTACCCTACTCGTATTAGTGGCTTGGCCCACCCATGACAATAGATTTTAGGTCAAAATTTAACAGGTTAAGTAAGACATAGTAAATAGATAAAGATTGATTGATAGATAGAAGAGATTGCTTCAAGGTAAAAATTTTACAGGTTAATTCAGAGTGTGCTAAATTTAGGACAAAAACATTATTTTGTTCAAGGTCAAAACTTCGGAAGTTAGACATTCAGAAAGTTTTGAACCATGTCTATTTTTGTAGAGTAGTGAAGGTTTTCGGTTTTAGGTCATCCCACTAGTATATTTGACTAATTCGGTGGTTATATTAGGAGTAAGTTAGAAATTGCAGAGTTTAAGAGCAGCGGCGTAAACCTCAAAACCGCTCTAAACCGGTTGCACCCTGTACCCTACTCGTATTAGTGGCTATCGGCCCACCCATAACAATGGTTTTGAGGTCAAAATTTAACAGGTTAATATAATGTGCTTAAAACTACACATTTCATTCTGGTTTGGTTTTAGGTTATATTATACCACTAGTAGATATTTGGCTAGTTCTGTGGCTATTCGAGCAGTTAGCTAGAAGATCCAATATATTAGCTAGTGGAAAGAATACAAAGAAATTAAATAGAAAAAAAACACTCTTCTATCGCAACTGGTTGTCAACAAAGAAGAAAAAGTACTTTTTTCACAACCCACAAAGAAAGGTTAAACTGGTATTGTTTTCTGCTACGTAATTCGTTGTAAAACCTAATACATACATATATAACCTCACGCCTGTATCCCAGAGGGGTAGGCAGAGACCAGGGACAGCCACTTGCCACGATCCTGACAGATCACCTTCGCTTCATCAACATTCATAAGTCGTTGCATGCACTCACGCCGGTTCCGGGAACTTCTAGTGCCCAATAATAATTTTACTAAATACCAATTTAACCCTGCAGGTCGCGGCTTGGAAGAGGCGCAAGATATCCTGGAGTTTGAACAACAGCTGGACAAAATCGAGGCCTGGATCCGAGACAAGGAGATGATGGTGAGTCGCCTGGACTGTAGAGTTGGCTCAAACACAAATACTACCAGTCGGTCGACCAGAGTGCTTAGTGCGAGTTTGACAGATCCAATCGAATAACTTTACTACCGCGTTAATCGAGCATTGAGTAGTGAGTATGAGTAAGTTAACCGTTCGAACTGGCAAAACGCTGTCACAGTACAACTCGCACTCGCGTTTATTCGTGTTTTGGCTGGTAAACGTGTTCACTTCTCAACGTAAACCATTACAACTCGCACTCAGCAATTTTAATTTCCATACTTGTCGCTAGGTGGCGCTTCCTCGATGCCATAGGAATATGAGTTTACGTTAACGCGATCGAGTAGTTAAAAAACTCGCACTAAGCACTCAGGACCTTGATTCTGTTAGTGTTTGTGTAGCACTGTAATTGCGTTTTACCTGATGAATAATCGCGTTAAGCCCCCGTTTAATATAGAACTATGTATGAGTATCGCGAATTATTAATCAATACTACAAGGGTCGATATCAATGTTCACCCACGCTTTTCAGGTGCAAGCGCACGAGTTGGGTCGCGACTACGAGCACTGCTCGGCGCTGCTGCGGAAGCTTGATGACCTGGACTCAGACATGAAGGTGGACGATAAGCGCGTCAAGGCCATCTGCCAGCTCGCCGACAAACTGCTGGCCGACAAGGTAATAACACACCCTTATGCATCTTCTTCTTCTTCAGGCTACATTATGTAGTCCACTGCTGGACATAGCCCTCCCCTAATGATGGCCATAGCGCCCTGTCTTATACCATCATTGGGGGTTAGTGCCCACAATCCCCACGCTGGGCATGCGGGTTGGGGATCGCAGTTTGGTGGAATTGAACTGCAGGGGGCGCTGCTGCCCACCCCCCGGTTTGTGTCCCTTAGTCGCCTTTTACGACACCCGCGGGAAGAATTTGGGTTGGTGCTATTATATAAGCCGACACCACACAGCATACACCTTGGGTATGCATAAGGTGCAAGAAGCGCCCGTGGCCTAGGCAAAGCGAGTGATTGGAATCAATCACTTGAGTTAAGCAACAACAGGCGCGGTCAGGTGCAGGATGGTTGACCGTCCCGTGACTACCGCTAGTTGCATTTTTCCGAGCGCTTCCGTGCTTCGCAAGGCACGTTAAGCCGTTGGTGCCGGCTGCCATATAATGGCAGTCGTTAAGCCGTGTCAGAGGCCTTATGGGCGGCTTGATAACTTCTGATAGTAAAGCCCGCCTCTGTCTTACAATTCTCCACCAACCCGGACTTGGCCCCCGTGGTGGAGTATGGCCTAACCTTCATGCGATGCAGGGACAGAACCGTGCCCCAGCATACATACAAGGGTCAAGAACCTTTTACCCAATGAGCTATGTGTTTGAGCATTGAGCTATATATTTATAAAAACCTATTTTGAGGCCAAAAATTCCACCCATGCCGGGACTCGAACCATCCTCCACCAACCCGGACTCGGGCCCCGTGGTGCAGTATTATGGTCTTTACACATTCCCAAGGCACGTTAAGCAGTTGGTGACGGCTGCCGTCGATAACTTCTGACAGTAAGACCAGCCACTAGTCTTGCAAACCTAGCAAAGCATAGACAATTGTTTTTACTTCATTAAAGAATATTTATACTCGAAGTCATAAGTTTCCTAACCACTGTGATTGTAAATTTTAGTTTCACTATAATATATATAGCCATAGATCGAACCTCAATGGTTATGCATGATAATTTTAAATACTACATAATGTATACACCGGAAAAGGTACAACATGGAGATTCAGATGTAAGCAACTACCACCGCTGAATGTAACCTATGTTTTTAATACAATAGATTCATTCATTAATTCATTAATTCATCAGTAGATGTTAGTCGATAAGCCATGTCAGAGGCCTCGGCTTGATAATATCTGACAGTAAGACCAGCCACTGTCTCACAATAGTTATCAACCCTCGAATGCCCCCCCACTGGGGGTCTCTTCCTGCATCGCAGGAAGGTTAGGCCATACTCCACCACGGGGGCCAAGTCCGGGTTGGTGGAGGATTGTAAGACAGTGGCGGGCCTTACTGTCAGAAGTTATCATGTCGCCCATAAGGCCTCTGACATGGCTTAACGACTGCCATTATATGGCAGCCGGCACCAACGGCTTAACGTGCCTTGCGAAGCACGGAAGCGCTCGGAAAAATGCCACTTGCGGTAGTCACGGGACTGTCTCACAATAAGAATACAAAATTAAAAAAATACAAAAATCTTTATTTTTTATCTTCATTATTTTTCGGTACATATAATTGGAGTCACCTTTTAAGCATACAATGTCTGTACTAGGTGACTCCGCTCTTCCATAGCATTACTTAATCTAGTGTAGTTTGAGATGATAAGACGAAAGAAAAAAATAAATAGAAAATTTACTTAGCCAACTATGTGTGTGAGTGGGTGTGTGTGTGTAAGTGGGTTTGCGTGTGTGTGAGTATTTATGAATAAAAATAAAAATATTTTTTTGCCTCATTAAAAACAACTTAAACAGTAAAGTAAGACTTAAAACTAGGTATGCTGACCCGGGTCAGCCCCGGTCAGCGCTGGTTTTCAGCCACTGCCTTCTCCCTAAGATGTCGTACGGGAGTAATGTTAAGAGGGCTGTATCAATTAATTAACCACTAGTAGAACATCGATTAAAAACGAATCAACACAAACAAGAAAAGAAAAAATCAGTTAAAAATATGAGATCAAAATAAAAACTATGATGCATACAAAATTTTTGTACATACTTCAAAAATTGATGTCTTTCTGGATGAAAATTTCTGGTTAAATGGTATCGTGTTCCGACGTTTTGTTGAATATAAGCGGATTAAGGAAACTGATTCGAAAAAAACAAAAAAACAATTCTTCTAAAATAAAAGGAAGTTATTAAACATTTGACACCGCCCGGACTCGGCCCCCGTGCCGGAGCACGGCCTAGCCTTCCCGCGACGCAGGAAGAGTTAGTGGAGACGTGCAAGGGTTGAACGTCCCCAGCAGTGGGGACGTTCAACCCTTCAACCCTAAAACCTCCCCGCAGTCGTAGGCGCCACTGTCTTACAATTCTCCACCGACCCGGATTCGGCCCCCGTGCCGGAGCACGGCCTAGCCTTCCCGCGGCGCAGGAAGAGGCCCGTGCCTCAGCAGTGGAGACGTGCAAGGGTTGAACGTCCCCAGCATTGGGGACGTTCAACCCTTCAACCCATATCATATTACGTTCATTTTAAACTTTTCATCATTTGATTTGATTTGATTTGATTTGATTTGATTTCTTTATTGATCCATCAACAGAGGTTACATTAACTTACAGATTATTAATTAGCTATGTATTATTATAATCATTACTTAATGTGCCTCCAGTTACAGATGGATACCACATGCATAAATAGTAATTTTCTAAAAGAGAACAATATCATGCATTTTGAGTTTTCGGATTCACATGCAAAACAAAAATATTAATTTAGTAAAACTAAAAATTTATACAAATATAAAATTTAAAATCTTATTTCATTACAATTTCATTTCATTAAACCTTTAAACATAGTTTTAAAACTATACCATTGCTTTAAATTTTATTAACCATTAGATAACTTACATAATAATATTTTAATTTCAATTTTAATTTTATTTATAATTTTATCAGTTCTATAGCATTACTTAGATGATTCTAGATCTCATAGTTGTTGACTACATCTCATACATAGGATGGCAACCACTTGGATATTTGACATTTAAATTTATACAGTGGATCTGTCAAGCATATGTTGCTTTGCTTAGCTACCCGGTTGTAACCGCGGCACATCCGTGAAACGGGGGAGTTCTGGCCAAGATTAGTTTTTGATCTTCTTACGCGCAAAAGCTCAAAAGTTTTAGGTCTTGGTAACCTCCTTGGAATATTTATGTTTATTTTTGAGAGAAGTTGAGGGCAATCCAAGGAGCCATTCACAATTTTGTGCAAAAATATTGCATCTAACACCTCCCTTCTGGAAGACAGGGTGCGGAGTTCAAAGCGTTCCAATCTGGAGTTGTAACTTTGATGTGTTTTGGCTAAGTTTTGCTGATAGGTCAGGTGCCAAAGGAATCTTTTTTGAACGCTTTCAATTCGTTTGTCGTAAATTGCATAATGTGGGTTCCAAACCGGGCTGCAGTATTCAAGTCTACTACGGACCAATGAGTTGAACAATAATATTTTTGTAGAAGCGTTCTTGAATTGTTTGCAATTTCTATTTATGAAACCCAGCATTCTAAAACTTTTTGTTACAATTTTATCGACATGCTTATTAAATTGCAATTAACTGTCCAGTATTACCCCTAAATCTCTTATTTCCTGTACGTTAAGCAGCTTGCTCCCATGGATATAATAGTCCTGATAGTGAGTTTTGTGATTTCTGGAGAATTGAATTCGAAAGCACTTTGAAGCATTTAGGGCCATGCCATTAAACTTACACCATTCGACCAGTCTATCCAGGTCCTCTTGCATAAGTTGAGCATCCTCATTTTTTACAATTTGCTTAACAATTTTTAGATCGTCAGCGAACAAATGGATGTCAGTATAAAGAAAGCAAGATGTTATGTCGTTTAAAAATATTAAACAATAATGGCCCCAGATGAGAGCCCTGTGGCACTCCGGATACAGCTGGAAATGGATCTGAATTGTATCCATTAACAACAACTTTTGAGATTCTATCCTTCAAGTAAGATTCAAACCAAGATAGCAATCCGCCAGCTATTCCTACACTCTCAAGTTTTTTCAACAATACTTTGTGGTTAACCCTGTCAAATGCCTTGCTGAAGTCCGTGTATATGACGTCAACAGGAATTCGTGCATCAACAGACTCCGACAAGTCATCGACAAAGGCAACCAAGTTTGAGCACGTTGATCTGGCCTTCATAAACCCATGTTGGTGCTGCGTTAAAATTTGTTTGACGTGAAATCGAATTACATCGTGAATTAAAGACTCAAATACCTTACCAAATATGGAAAGCAGTGAAACTGGCCTATAGTCTTCGATATTGTGTCTTTCACCGGATTTGAAAATAGGTACAACTAGGGCATCCTTCCAGATTGTAGGAAATGTACCTGATGCAAGAGATTTACCGTATATAAGGGCAAGAGGGACGCTCAGTGAATCGGCACATTTTTTTATAAAGACAGGCGGTATGCCATCAGGACCGGCTCCCTTTGAGATGTCTAAACTTTTCAATTTCTGAACGATGTCGCAACTCTCAAAAGAAGCTGAAGTGATATATTGTAAATTTCTTGTTTCTGAGTTAAGTTCTATAGAGGTGACCGGATCCTTACTATAAAAATTTGTAAAGCTTAAAGAAAAAAGATTACATATATCTTCGCCTGTTTTTGCGGTTTGGCCATTTAACATGATCTCGGCTGGATACGTACTTCTTTTTTGTCTCTTTTGTTTGATGAAAGACCAAAAATATTTCGGATTCCGAGCAATTGCAGACTCAATTCTTGACAAATACTGGTGGTAGCAATCTCTTTGCAGCTTGAAGCACCTATCTCTTAATAGCCTAAAAGAAATTTCATCCATTGGGTTTTTGTACTTTCGGAACTTAGAATGATATTTGTGTTTTTCTTTTAAAAGCTTAATAAGACTGGGTGAAAACCATGATGGGAACTGACAATTTCGTGCTCTACGCATAGGGATATGATTCTTTATTATACCTCGTACTATATTATAGAAAGTAGTTACCATTTCATTTACCGTAATGCAATTGGACAGTTTTGATGACCAAGAGATAGCGGCCAGTTTTGCATTGATAGCGTCGTAGTCTGCGTTAAAGTATTTAAGGTGGGTCTGAGGTTTTGGTCTTAGTAATGTGTCTGTATTGAGATGCAGTGTAGCCAAAATTGGTGGATGTAAAAGATCAATAGGTACTAAAGACGTGTCGCTTCGATTTAGACTTAACACTGACTCGGTGCTAAAAAACAGATCCAGGATTTTAGATTTATTATTAAGTACATTATTGTATTGTGATAAATTGTTAACGCTAGCAAAGTCAACCAAAGCATTTCCGAGGACGCTATTGTTTATCTCAGCGGTGGTCCTGACACCTTTTCCCCACGTTATGCAACTCAAATTAAAGTCCCCCACTATTATTGCCTTTTGACTCCCATTGTCCATTATTTTATTTGCGTTATTTATAAAGTGCTCTAAAACATGACGTTGAAGAGGAGGAGGAAGGTATACTGCACATATTAATAGTCGATCGTATTTTTTGGAACCAGTTTTAAAGTCAATGCTCAACCAAAGGTCTTCGCATTCACTCTCCATACACTTTAATCGCTTAGAAGAAATGCGCTTATGAACTGCAATGGCTACTCCACCTCCAGATTTGGACGCACCAAAACCCGCGGTTTGCCTGTCGCGACGGTATACGATATATCGATCGTCAAACAGTTCAGAATCAAAAACATTATCTCTAAGCCATGTCTCTGACAAAATTATTATATCATAGTTGTTTAAAGTTACATTTTGGTAAAACTCCTGGGTTTTGGTATTTAGTCCTCTAACATTCTGATAATAGATATTTAATTCGTAATTTAAAGAAGCCATTTTAATTATTATCGATAACCAAAAATGATCTGGATGCTTATAACTAATTATTAATTAATATTATTTAAAGTTTCCATATCCTTTATTAGAATATGATCCTTGTTGTCCGTTTTGCGCATATAAATACGTCCATTTCGTATCCATACATATTTGTAGCATTTTTCCTTTGCTTTCAGTCTAGCGGCTGCATGAAGAGCTTTATTGGATGTTGAGAGGTGTTCTGTTACATAAATCGGTTTTTTATCTCCAGCTATTCCCAAGTGAGCCGTGTTCAACCTGTTTTCAGGATTGCTTTTGTTGAAATTTATTGCGGCCGCTAGGACTTTATCGCGCATTCTAGGTGATGTCGAACTATTGATCGTGGACGAGGACTGTTTCGATCGGCTTTCGCAATGCGCGTGCAATGTTGAATATTATCTTCTGTTATCTCACATTCTATGGTTTTGCCCAACTGTGCCACTGTTTTGTACAAGTTTTCATTCCGATTCTCCGGAACGCACTGTATCTCGATGTTATTAGATCTAGCGTATTGTTCCATTTGATTAACTTTTTCTTGTAATTGATTTATTGTAGCTCTCATGGTGCTATTTTCTGTTTTTAATATTAAAAACTCCTTATTTATGGCCGTAAAACTGGCCATAGCTTCAGTAAACTTCGCGTCAATAAACTTGACGGACTCTGTCAATGCCTCCATGTCCGTTTTGATTGTTGATAACTCTCTGCTGATCGTTTCTGAAACTGATTGATTAATTGATTGCGCCAATGTGCTCAGCTCTGATTTTAATATTTCAGTTATAGAGTAGCCCTTAAGTTTTCCTGGGTTGAGAGAGAAATTTCAGTATCGCTATCAGTGTCCATAACCGGTGATGCGTTTGGTGCCATTCGCTTAGCTCCTCTTTTCTTTTTGCTCTTATTTGAGCGCAGCGGAGACTGGACTTCTACATTGGTCATTGGAGGTGGCGTCCGTTGAATATTCATTATTAACGTAGGTTAAAGCAAAAACAAAAGATGCGACCTTTAGCTGTGATTCGATCCGGGTACCGATCGTCCAATCATAATTTATTAACCTAACATTTTAATCATAATCTATTGATTTAATTTATTTTACATTTTATCCAAATTAGACTTAAAGGTTGCCACGCAACAGACGGTGGCAGTAACCTTATACAAAAAATAAAAAACCCTTCAACCCTAAAACCTCCCCGCAGTCGCAGGCGCCGGGCGCCCACCTGGCGACGGTGGCGGCTCGCCGCGGCGCGCTGCTGGCCAAGTGGCGCGCGCTCAGCGGCGCGCTGCTGCAGTACCGCGCCGCACTAGCCGCCGCGCTGCAGATGCACGCCTTCCACAGGTGAGTGCTCCGACTGTGAACACCACACACACGCACTGCCCTTCACCACCTTCCACAGGTGAGTGCTCTGACTACACTATTTTTATTTTTAATGCACTAACCCGTGCTAAGGAACAAATTTAAAAAACGTAATACAGAGAATATTGTAAAGAGGTTCGAAATTTCACTGACGCCGTGAGTCGCCCATTGGCTCAATTGGTAGAGCGCTGGTACGGATAGCCAGAGGTTGCGGGTTCGAATCCCGGCATGGGTGAAATTTTTAGCCTCTAAATAGGTTTTTAAAAGTGCTCTGACTGTGAACACCACACACACGCACTGCCCTTCACCACCTTCCACCGATGAGTGCTATAAACACTGTACATAATACAGAGAATATTCATTCATTCATTCATTCATTCATTCGTTCGTTCGTTCGTTCGTTCGTTCGTTCGTTCGTTCGTTCGTTCGTTCGTTCGTTCGTTAGTTCGTTCGTTCGTTCGTTCGTTCGTTCGTTCGTTCGTTCGTTCGTTCGTTCGTTCGTTCGTTCGTTCGTTCGTTCGTTCGTTCGTTCGTTCGTTCGTTCGTTCATTCATTCATTTATTTGTTTATTTAACATAAAAACTTATTATTACAGGCTTAGAACCTAATGCAGCAAGTTAAAAACATTATAAAATCTTCACAAACATTAATTAACAATTCAAACATACAATCGATATCTATTTACCTACTATTAAATTATTTTTAACTTCTTAAATTCTATACACATTAATTATAACACATAATATTCAATGCCGTCCTAGTGAATTCACCCTGAGTACATCCAAAAACATAATTTTTTTCCGAGATGGTATTTAGAGTGCGGAGTACGCGCGGAGGTTCAAAATTTCACTGTGTAACTACTACGCCCCGAGTGACTACTTTGCAGTTAGGTTTTACATCGGAATGATATCGCTGTACCCACATGATAATACTCGCAGATGCACGCCTTCCACCGGTGAGTGTTACGACTATAAACACTACACACACGCACTGCATACTTAGATATGTACATAGATCTAGCGGCCGCGCTGCAGATGCACGCCTTCCACCGGTGAGTGCTAGAAACACTAACCGTATGTAGTGATTTGTATCTTATGATATGATATTCCCATATGTATCTATTTGACGTATGTCAATTTGACGTATATTACTCTAAATATTTATTTGACGTCTATCAATTTGGTCCCCGTGGTGGAGTATGGCCTAACCTACATACAATTTAGGAAGAGACCCGCGCCCCAACAGTGGAGACTTATAAAGGGTTGATCGTTATCAACCCTTGTATGTCCCCACTGCTGGGGCACGGGTTGGTTATGGGTTATGGATAAAGGGTGATATCGTATATAAATTTAAACTGGTTTAATTGCATTTAGCATACAAATAACCAGTTTATCAGACTGTATACACCACTCATAATAACCTTTATTAGTAAGACCGTACATACATACATACATGCATGCATGCATACATACATACATACATACATACATGTATATGTATGCATGCATGCATACATACATACATACATACATACATACATACATACATACATACATACATACATACATGTATATGTATGCATGCATGCATGCATGCATGCATGCATGCATGCATGCATGCATACATGCATGCATACATACATACATACATACATACATACATACATACATACATACATACATACAAAAATACCGCTGCAGTTGCGCGCCTTCCACCGGTTGGTACTGCTAACACTACATACATTCATTCGTTCGTTCGCCCATTCGTTCATTCAATTGCACATTCATTTATTTCCTCATTAATATGCTCAGTCGAAACTGCGCGCGCACTACAAACTCCAACATTCCTGCATCGCGCAATCAACATTCACAGTTTTTCACATGACATACCATAAATATAACATCTGACCAACAGCAGTTGGATCGGCCGTCCCCAGGCATACGGTCAGCCTGTCGGGACATTTCCCTTTACAGTGGAAGAGCACGATCACCTGCTCTCCCCTATACAGAGTGCTTAGTGCGAGTTTGACAGATCCAATCGAATAACTTTACTACCGCGTTAATCGAGCATCGAGTAGTGAGTATGAGTAAGTTAACCGTTCGAACTGGCAAAACGCTGTCACAGTACAACTCGCACTCGCGTTTATTCGCGTGTTTTGGCTGGTAAACGTGTTCACTTCTCAACGTAAACCATTGCAACTCGCACTCAGCAATTTTAATTTCCATACTTGTCGCTAGGTGGCGCTTCCCCGATGCCATAGAAATATGAGTTTACGTTAACGCGATCGAGTAGTTAAAAAACTCGCACTAAGCACTCGGACGATAACCGACCCCGTTTCACCGACAGGGACGTGCAAGATACCCAAGAGCGCATCGACAAGAAGGCGGCGCTCTTCAGCAGCAGCGCCCGCGGACGGTCGCTGGCCGGGGCTCACGAGCTGCGTCGGAGACATGACGCCCTAGTGGCTGAGGCTCGCGCCGTCCGGGACAAGATCAAGGCCTTGGACATCGAGGGGCATCGTCTGGCTGAGGCGTGAGTACAATGATGTCCTTAAATATTCTCAAATTTAAAAACCTATTTGGAGGCTAAAAATTTCACCCACGCCGGAACCCGCAATTTCGAACCCGCAACCTCTGGCTATCCGTACCAGCGCTCTACCAATTGAGCAAATTCTTCTTAAATTATTAAATCTCAAATTATTCTTAAATTGCGAGGATCACATATGAAAACGCTAGTAGCAAAAGTGCAGACTCGAAAGGTGCTCCAGCGGCATAACGGCCTGCTGGCCGAAGCTTGAGTGGTTGGGGACAAGATCAAGGCCTTGGACATCGAGGGACACAGATTAGCTGAGGCGTAAGTAGGATGGCATCAATACTGCTTAGATCAAGAGGGCAAGACGTGAAAACGTCCGAAGTTGAAACGTCAGAGCTGCGCTGGCAGCGAGAGGCGCTGGTGGCAGAGGCTTGTGCTGTCATGGTGTCGATTCTGAGTATAATAGTACCATGACAGTTACATGTTCGGGTCACGTGGAGTGTTTTTTCACACCAGTGACGTCTAGAAGGTTCGATGTACGTGTAGACTTGAAGCAGCGACGAAATTAAATCGCCACGTTCATGCAGTTGTCATTGTACCACAATGCATTAGCAGAATCTAGGCCCAGGGACAAGATCAAGGCCTTGAAGGACACCGATTAATTGAAGCGTAAATAGACTGGCAACTAAACTACGCTTAGATCACGAAGATAAGACATGAAAACGTCATAAGTTGAAGTCCACAGCTTAAATTACTGACACTATATGAGCATTGTCCTGGAAACTCGGCCTCCAGTCTCGGCTATCGGCCTCCATCGTAGCTATTTCAATTGTTTATCCAGTCTCGGCTTTCGGCCGCCATTGTTGCCTTTTCAATTGTTTTATGTTCTCTTCGCAGCCACCCAGAAAACGCCGAGGAGATCAAGGCCGCTCTGAAACAGCTTCAGGAGGGCGGCGAGGGCCTCGACCAGCTTGCGGCAGCTCGCTCGGCCCTTTTGGACGAAGCCATTGCGGCGCACAAGTTTGACGAAAGCTTGAAGGTAAGATAAGATAAGATATGAAATAATCAAAGATTTAACGATATTAGGGCAAAGTCCGTGCTTCGCAAGGCACGTTAAGCCGTTGGTGCCGGCTGTCATATAATGGCAGTCTTAAGCCATGTCAGAGGCCTTATGGGCGGCTTGATAACTTCTGACAGTAAGGCCCGCCACTGTCTTACAATCCTCCACCAACCCGGACTTGGCCCCCGTGGTGGAGTATGGCCTAATCTTCCTGCGATGCAGGAAGAGACCCGTGCCCCAGCAGTGGGGACATACAAGGGTTGATAACGAGGGGCAAAGTATATAATAAAAGGATTTTAAACACTGATTTAGTTTTGTAAAAGAATATATTACCAATGTTTTCAATAAAATAAAGGATTTCAATACTGCTTTCAGCCATTTTGACTGAAACAACCATAACACCGCGTGACGTCACTTCACCAATAACATCTTCCATAGACTAAAATACTAAGCCGAAGTCATAGATTAAATAAGAAAATAAATAAATATTCATAGATATATTACACAGATCTCGCTAGCCCTATACTAAGTACAACTAAATGACTTTTATTATAGGTGCTAACTCGACGATAGACTTAATACAATAAATACATAGATAATATAGATAAGATGGTCAGAGTGGAGTTTTTTTCCGCTGCCTTTTTCTCCACTACAATACGGCCCGAAGGCGGCGGCTTACATTTCACGTTGTACATTGACATTCAGCAAACAGAATGTAAATTCTTTACGTTGAAATAAAATTATTTGAATTTAAATTGAATACACTATTTTTATTTTTAATGCACTAACCCGTGCTAAGGAACAATAGGTTTTTAAATTTGAATTGAATATCCAAGACCCCAGACAAACTAGAAAACTTGGTTTCCTAGTTTAACGCGACCGGGGATCGAACACGAGACCTTCGGTTTTACAGTCAACGTGCCAAACCGCTGCGCCACCGAGGCGGTCGAACTCTAGATATTATTACTGAAATATAGGTTTTTTTTAGATGATGTGTCCGCAAAATACGGGAGAGGATTTAAAAAATCTTTCGTCGTGCCTATTATATAACATTATTTCTTGATCTTCAATGTGTTAGCGAATTGAATTTTAAAAGTAAATGTTTTTAAGCGAATAGTTTATTTCTATTAGTCAATTCAAATAAAACTAATTTCTATGTCAAATTAAATATTACAGTATTTTTGCATTAATTGATTAATAGTTGATTTATACATTTCTGATTAAATACAGTTTTTATTTTGAGATCTTGTAATGATTCGTGTACCAAAATGATTTGGCGCTTGGTGCCAGCGTTGGACAAAATTCGAGAGTGGGGCGGCGTCGGTTGGATGGACCGACCGGCCATTACGAATTTGGACTCCGAGCGAGGAGGTTTTGTCAGAGTAGTTTTACAAAGTGCAATAAGAGAATTGTGGAAAGAGAATAAAAGTGTTCTGAAACCTAGTGGGTGATTTTATTAAATGTATATTTTTTTCTGGCGTGCAATAAAGTGTTCTCTTTCTATTTATCTACCTGTCTCTATTTTTATGGGCATTTCACCTCGAGGCGCGGGCTTAATCAAATTAAATTTAAGTTAATGTTCTTCTTCTTCTTCAGGCTATATTAGTCCACTGCTGGACATAGCCCTCCCCTAATGAGCGCCGTAGCGCAAGCTTGTGCCATCATTGAGGGGTAATGCCCGTAATCCCCACGCTGGGCATGCGGGTTGGGGATCGCAGTTTGGTGGAATTGTACTGCAGGGGGCAGTACAATTCCACCTACCACTAAAAGAAAGCAACAGCGTGAAATTAATCATTTTATCAAATTAAAAAATATACATGAAACTGCCGCAGTCAATTAACTTGAAAATGAAAAATTAAAATCAGCAGGCAGCAGACTCATTAAAAGAATGGCATTTGCTTAAGACACAGGGATCTCATTTTGAGCATTTAATAAATTAATTTAAAAAAAAATACCCACTTAATTGACTACGGCAGTTTCATGTAGGTTTTTAATTTGATTAAAATGAATAATTTCACGCTATTCCTTCTTTTAAAATACTATGTTATTTAAGAAGAGTTTTTATTTTTGGCCATTCTTTCGATCCGAAAAAAATCCCTACTCATAAGAGTAGGGATTTTTTTTTAAATTTAAGTTGGTTCGATTCCCAGACAAGGCAAGTAATTTTTAGAAAATCTTTGAATGCAGATTTACTAACTTTTAAAAATAACATAAAGTCTTCTTTCAGCAAAATACGCTATCTACGATATTTAAGGTACTTCCTCTTCATGGCCCATAACTTTGGGACGCCCTGTATATTTGTTTCGTCAGTCTTTCTTCCTTCATCCTCTCCACATGTCCGAACGCAATAAATCTATCTATCTACTTATAAAGTATTGAGCATTAATTATACTATTTTTTTTTTATTTTTAATGCAATAACCCGTGCTAAGGACAAATTTAAAAACCTATTTAGAGGCTAAAAATTTCACCCATGCCGGGATTCGAACCGGCAACCTCCGGCTATCCGTGCCAGCGCTCTACCAATTGAGCCAAAGGGCGACTCACCTTGAGTATTAATGCCGAAGTGATCCCACAGGAGCTGGAGCTGTGGGTGGGCGAGACGGTGAAGCGGCTGCAGGGAGCCGAACCCGCGACCAGCGTCGCCGAGGCCGAGGCGGCGCTGCAGCTGCACAGGGAACGGAAGGTGGGTGTTGGATAAAGTCTAGTTTTGTTACAATATTATATTCTTTATACTATTTTTATTTTTAATGCACTAACCCGTGCTAAGGATAAATTTAAAAACCTAGCCAGAGGTCGCGGGTTCGAATCCCGGCATGGGTGGAATTTTGATTTGTTAGAATTTAAATTTGTTACAATATTTTCGGGGCTTAATCGCGTAGTAACTTATTGCAGTTTTACCTCGACGTTTCGACGACGTTACAGTCACGTGGTCACGAGAAGACTGATGGCTGGCACCCGTTCGCATCTTCGGCTGATGAGGTTTCAGACTACCCTCAATCAGCCATCACAAAGCACTATTAGGGTTGCGACGCACTACACTAAGCGCCGAAAATATTCTAAGAAAATTTTCAAGTCGCGAAAGTTTAAAAAAAAGTCTAGTTTGTTGTATTTTTATTTAAATCTATACTCTTATTTAAATAAAATATTTGAGCCAGAGAGAAGTAAATTAAAGTAAATATTATAAAATAACAAATTCTATCTATGAACTTTTTATTGTGTTTGGCTGTATCGCTCATTTTCTTTGCATTAATATAGATACATTTATGAGTAGATATTGCTTTTAGCAATAAGGCCACCAATTGTACTTTGTATCTTTACATGTTTTATAATATGTGCTCTGGTGTACAATAAAGAATATTCTTATCTTATCTTAGATACTTAAATGCACTTGTGCACAAAAATCGATTGTGAAGCCTATATCCTGCACAAATTAGCAATTTCAGAGCATGAGAAGTGAAAAGAAGTATTAACAACAAATACTTAAATAGAATAGAATAGAATGGAATATATTTATTTGTCTTCAAGCGAAATAAGACACAACAATCACTTATATTAGAGGCATTAATGAAAGTTTAAAGAGACTATTATTTAACAGCTTATAAATAACAAATGAAGACAAAAAGGTCTGTGCCTCGGCTTGTAACTAATGTACACCAATATGCAACTAGTTGCCGATTTTCAGGCAAGGCCTTTTCTTAAACTAAATTATACCTATCTGGGTATAATTATACTAATGTTATAAAGAACATATGTTCAGATGACAGATGTAAAAACTTAACATAGAGGTATACAAATTCCATCCACTACAGCCCTTGAAAGACACCAGAAGCCAAGGATTGTTTGTGCAGCAGCCATTTACGACACATTATTAAATACTGTCTTTGTTTCTGGCACCCATGACATAGTGGTACCCATGGTATCCTAGTGTGGGACATATTAAAAACTTCGAGGAACGTCTCAGAATACGGGTGTTAGTGACGTATTATCCCCTCCGCCAGGCCGAGATCGACGGGCGCCAGAAGTCCATAGCGGCGCTGCAGAAGCAGGCCGAGGAACAGAAGCTGCCAGAGCTTCCAGACAAGCTGGCGCGCCTGCAGCAGCTCAGCTCAGCGCTTCACGACGCCTGGACCGAGCGGGAGCAGGACCTCACGCAGGTAACTACATTTAAGTTGATAGCAGAACTGCAGAAGCAGGTCAGGGAATAAAAGCAATCCTAGGAGCAGTAGCAGGCCTAAGAGTAGAAGCTGGCCGAGGAGCAGAAGCAGGTGAAAAAGTAGACATAAGCCATGCTGCAGAAGCAGGTGAAAAGGTAGACATAAGCCATGCAGCAGAAGCAGGTGAAAAAGTAAACATAAGCCATGCAGCAGAAGCAGTTGGAAAAGTAGACGTAGGCCATGCAGCAGAAGCAGGTGGAAAAGTAGACGTAGGCCATGCAGCAGAAGCAGGTGAAAAAGTAAACATAAGCCATGCAGCAGAAGCAGGTGAAAAAGTAAACATAAGCCATGCAGCAGAAGCAGGTGGTAAAGTAGACAAAAGCCATGCTGCAGAAGCAGGTGAAAAAAGTAGACATAAGCCATGCAGCAGAAGCAGGTGAAAAAGTAAACATAAGCCATGCAGCAGAAGCAGGTGAAAAAGTAAACATAAGCCATGCAGCAGAAGCAGTTGGAAAAGTAGACGTAGGCCATGCAGCAGAAGCAGGTGGAAAAGTAGACGTAGGCCATGCAGCAGAAGCAGGTGAAAAAGTAAACATAAGCCATGCAGCAGAAGCAGGTGAAAAAGTAAACATAAGCCATGCAGCAGAAGCAGTTGGAAAAGTAGACGTAGGCCATGCAGCAGAAGCAGGTGGAAAAGTAGACGTAGGCCATGCAGCAGAAGCAGGTGGAAAAGTAGACGTAGGCCATGCAGCAGAAGCAGGTGAAAAAGTAAACATAAGCCATGCAGCAGAAGCAGTTGGAAAAGTAGACGTAGGCCATGCAGCAGAAGCAGGTGAAAAAGTAAACATAAGCCATGCAGCAGAAGCAGTTGGAAAAGTAGACGTAGGCCATGCAGCAGAAGCAGGTGAAAAAGTAAACATAAGCCATGCAGCAGAAGCAGTTGGAAAAGTAGACGTAGGCCATGCAGCAGAAGCAGGTGGAAAAGTAGACGTAGGCCATGCAGCAGAAGCAGGTGGAAAAGTAGACGTAGGCCATGCAGCAGAAGCAGTTGGAAAAGTAGACGTAGGCCATGCAGCAGAAGCAGGTGAAAAAGTAAACATAAGCCATGCAGCAGAAGCAGTTGGAAAAGTAGACGTAGGCCATGCAGCAGAAGCAGGTGGAAAATTAGACGTAGGCTATGCAGCAGAAGCAGGTGGAAAATTAGACGTAGGCCATGCAGCAGAAGCAGGTGGAAAATTAGACGTAGGCCATGCAGCAGAAGCAGGTGGAAAAGTAGACGTAGGCCATGCAGCAGAAGCAGGTGAAAAAGTAAACATAAGCCATGCAGCAGAAGCAGTTGGAAAAGTAGACGTAGGCCATGCAGCAGAAGCAGGTGAAAAAGTAAACATAAGCCATGCAGCAGAAGCAGGTGAAAAAGTAAACATAAGCCATGCAGCAGAAGCAGTTGGAAAAGTAGACGTAGGCCATGCAGCAGAAGCAGGTGGAAAATTAGACGTAGGCTATGCAGCAGAAGCAGGTGGAAAATTAGACGTAGGCCATGCAGCAGAAGCAGGTGAAAAAGTAAACATAAGCCATGCAGCAGAAGCAGGTGGAAAAGTAGACGTAGGCCATGCAGCAGAAGCAGGTGAAAAAGTAAACATAAGCCATGCAGCAGAAGCTGGTGGAAAAGTAGACGTAGGCCATGCAGCAGAAGCAGGTGGAAAAGTAAACATAAGCCATGCAGCAGAAGCAGTTGGAAAAGTAGACGTAGGCCATGCAGCAGAAGCAGGTGGAAAATTAGACGTAGGCTATGCAGCAGAAGCAGGTGGAAAATTAGACGTAGGCCATGCAGCAGAAGCAGTTGGAAAAGTAGACGTAGGCCATGCAGCAGAAGCAGGTGAAAAAGTAAACATAAGCCATGCAGCAGAAGCAGTTGGAAAAGTAGACGTAGGCCATGCAGCAGAAGCAGGTGGAAAATTAGACGTAGGCTATGCAGCAGAAGCAGGTGGAAAATTAGACGTAGGCCATGCAGCAGAAGCAGGTGGAAAATTAGACGTAGGCCATGCAGCAGAAGCAGGTGGAAAAGTAGACGTAGGCCATGCAGCAGAAGCAGGTGAAAAAGTAAACATAAGCCATGCAGCAGAAGCAGTTGGAAAAGTAGACGTAGGCCATGCAGCAGAAGCAGGTGAAAAAGTAAACATAAGCCATGCAGCAGAAGCAGGTGAAAAAGTAAACATAAGCCATGCAGCAGAAGCAGTTGGAAAAGTAGACGTAGGCCATGCAGCAGAAGCAGGTGGAAAATTAGACGTAGGCTATGCAGCAGAAGCAGGTGGAAAATTAGACGTAGGCCATGCAGCAGAAGCAGGTGGAAAATTAGACGTAGGCCATGCAGCAGAAGCAGGTGGAAAAGTAGACGTAGGCCATGCAGCAGAAGCAGGTGAAAAAGTAAACATAAGCCATGCAGCAGAAGCAGGTGAAAAAGTAAACATAAGCCATGCAGCAGAAGCAGGTGAAAAAGTAAACATAAGCCATGCAGCAGAAGCAGTTGGAAAAGTAGACGTAGGCTATGCAGCAGAAGCAGGTGGAAAATTAGACGTAGGCCATGCAGCAGAAGCAGGTGGAAAATTAGACGTAGGCCATGCAGCAGAAGCAGGTGGAAAAGTAGACGTAGGCCATGCAGCAGAAGCAGGTGAAAAAGTAAACATAAGCCATGCAGCAGAAGCAGTTGGAAAAGTAGACGTAGGCCATGCAGCAGAAGCAGGTGAAAAAGTAAACATAAGCCATGCAGCAGAAGCAGGTGAAAAAGTAAACATAAGCCATGCAGCAGAAGCAGTTGGAAAAGTAGACGTAGGCCATGCAGCAGAAGCAGGTGGAAAATTAGACGTAGGCTATGCAGCAGAAGCAGGTGGAAAATTAGACGTAGGCCATGCAGCAGAAGCAGGTGAAAAAGTAAACATAAGCCATGCAGCAGAAGCAGGTGGAAAAGTAGACGTAGGCCATGCAGCAGAAGCAGGTGAAAAAGTAAACATAAGCCATGCAGCAGAAGCTGGTGGAAAAGTAGACGTAGGCCATGCAGCAGAAGCAGGTGGAAAAGTAAACATAAGCCATGCAGCAGAAGCAGTTGGAAAAGTAGACGTAGGCCATGCAGCAGAAGCAGGTGGAAAATTAGACGTAGGCTATGCAGCAGAAGCAGGTGGAAAATTAGACGTAGGCCATGCAGCAGAAGCAGTTGGAAAAGTAGACGTAGGCCATGCAGCAGAAGCAGGTGAAAAAGTAAACATAAGCCATGCAGCAGAAGCAGTTGGAAAAGTAGACGTAGGCCATGCAGCAGAAGCAGGTGGAAAATTAGACGTAGGCTATGCAGCAGAAGCAGGTGGAAAATTAGACGTAGGCCATGCAGCAGAAGCAGGTGGAAAATTAGACGTAGGCCATGCAGCAGAAGCAGGTGGAAAAGTAGACGTAGGCCATGCAGCAGAAGCAGGTGAAAAAGTAAACATAAGCCATGCAGCAGAAGCAGTTGGAAAAGTAGACGTAGGCCATGCAGCAGAAGCAGGTGAAAAAGTAAACATAAGCCATGCAGCAGAAGCAGTTGGAAAAGTAGACGTAGGCCATGCAGCAGAAGCAGGTGAAAAAGTAAACATAAGCCATGCAGCAGAAGCAGGTGAAAAAGTAAACATAAGCCATGCAGCAGAAGCAGTTGGAAAAGTAGACGTAGGCCATGCAGCAGAAGCAGGTGGAAAATTAGACGTAGGCTATGCAGCAGAAGCAGGTGGAAAATTAGACGTAGGCCATGCAGCAGAAGCAGGTGAAAAAGTAAACATAAGCCATGCAGCAGAAGCAGGTGGAAAAGTAGACGTAGGCCATGCAGCAGAAGCAGGTGAAAAAGTAAACATAAGCCATGCAGCAGAAGCTGGTGGAAAAGTAGACGTAGGCCATGCAGCAGAAGCAGGTGGAAAAGTAGACGTAGGCCATGCAGCAGAAGCAGGCCGAAGAGCCAAGGTAAGCGGTGGCAGCAAACGCAGGCCAAGGATTCCGTAGTAGGAGTGGAAGAGGAGTAGATGTGTGCCATGGATCGGTAGTAGGCCGTGGATCAGAAGCTGCCAGAGCTTTTGTAACGGTGCAAACCTCTTTACATCATTTTTATATCTTTTTCTATCTATCATTTTCAAATATTTAAATTACGTCACACATTTTTCGATTTCCCTCATTTTTCATCGTTACTACTTTACCCTTCGACCAGATAATATTATCTGCTTATCCGTTTTTATCCAGTTTTTCTGTTTTATTATAAAATATACTATTAATCTACAAATAAAGCCACAATTGAAGTTGTTCCAGTGTTTATTATAATTACAAAAGATATACAACATTCCACTTTAAGTTGATAGAAGAACGGCTGAAGTAGGTCAGGAACAGGGGCAGTAGCAGGTCTAGTAGCAGAAGCAGGCCGAGGAGCAGAAGCAGGCCAAGGAGCAGAAGTAAGCCTTGCAGCAGAACCAGGTGGAAAAATAGACGTAGGCCATGCAGCAGAACCAGGTGGAAAAATAGATGTAGGCCATGCAGCAGAACCAGGTGAAAAAATAGACGTAGGCCATGCAGCAGAACCAGGTGGAAAAATAGACGTAGGCCATGCAGCAGAAGCAGACCGAAAATAATAAACTGCCGGATCTTCCAGACAAGCTGTCGTGCCTAGAGCAGTATCTCAGCCTTATGCTTTACAAGCATTATGATTATTATACTTGATTGCACACGAAAAACACAAAAAAGAAAATATACAACGCAAAAAATACGTGTACAAAGGCGAGCTTATCTCTGTAAGAGATTTCTTCCAGCAAACCTTGGGGAATCGGAGTGGAGATGTGAAACGGGTCTACGCACGCGCACAACATACACTACATACTTAATACACCAACACAGATAACGAAATCCTACCAAGATAGATATCTACCCAAATATATAAAAAGCATTATTTCATCAACGTGTTCTTGAGTGGAGACCGCGACTCGGCAAACGCAGTGTAGGACGCCCTCCGACCAGGCGGGATGACGATCTGCGAAAAACTGCCGGCAGATGCTGGATGCGACAAGCTGAAGACAGGGCGCTGTGGCGCTCATTAGGGGAGGGCTGTGTCCAGCAGTGGACTGCATAATATAGCCTGAGTTAGTTAGACCTGAGATTTCCGCACTTAGCCTCATAGTTGGGCCATTGTACGTAGCAAGCGCTGACACCACAGACACTAGGGTTTCCTTACGATGTTTTCCTTCACCATCAGCGAGTAGTATTGCTACGATAATTTCACAGATGTACATAACTTAGAAAACAAAGTCATTGGTACACGCCGGGGTTTGAACCCGCGACCTCCCGATTGAGAAGCCGGCGTTCTACACCGCTGCTACCACCGCTCTAATATAGCCTGAAGAAGAAGAAGATTATTTCAAAACCTATTTAGAGGCTAAAAATTTCACCCATGCCGGGATTCGAACCCGCAAGATTATTTCAACCGTGTCTTTTCTTGACCACCAGGCTCACCAGCTGGAGATCCTGAACGAGCAAGCCCAGCAGGTGGAGGACTGGCTGGCGGCCAAAGAGGCCTTCCTCAACAACGACGATTTGGGCGACAACCTGGATGGTGAGTGTTTTAGTGAATGAGTGATTGACTGAGTAACTGGTTGAAGTAATTAGTGAAAGTTGAATGTGAATGTGAGCGAGTATGTGCGTGAATTAATGAATGAACGAACGAACGAACGAACGAACGAACGAACGAACGAACGAACGAACGAATGAATGAATGAATGAACGAACGAACGAATGAATGAATGGGTGAGTGAATGACAAACAATGGACAACATTCCATATTTTACAACGCGTAAAACTAAAAATACCGTTTCTTAATTTTGCTATCTTGATTACGAAAAAAATATTTAGAATTTTTATTATTGCTTAATTTAAGAGAAAATAAATAAAACCAAAAAGTGTGTGATGACGTCACGGGTAATGACTTATACGGTGGAATGAGGAGGTACCATTGCCTAATATTAAAAATGATATGACAGATGTCAATTTCATTCAAATATCATGTCGGAGAAATTACTTTTCCTTTCCTTAATTCCAATGTTTTTTAAAAAGGCGGCAAGGGTGTTAGTATTATTAAGCCGTATGTGTGACGTCATTTGGCGGTTACGTCCTTTTAGAATAAGACGAAATTCAAACAGAAAATTATGAATGAAAATCATCGAATTTCCGAAAATAAAAAAATATGGTCGTTTTATTTCGTATCTAGTTTCATTTAAGACAGTAAAATACGTATACTAAAAAATTTAAATGTTGTCAATTGACAATGAAATCAGCTCGCTGCCAACAGCCGTGGAAGCGCTGATCGCGAAGCATGAGGAGTTCACCAAGCTACTTAGATGCATAAGTGAGGCAGTGAGTGATTGACTGATTAACTACATGAGTGTGTTAGTGACCGAGTGAGGGAGGAGTAAGTGCGTGAATGAGTGAGTGAATGAACGACAAACAATTGACAATGAAACCCCTTCGGTGCCAACAGCCGTGGAAGCGCTGATCGCAAAGCACGAGGAGTTTACCAAGCTGCTTAAAGTATTAAGTGAGTCAGGGAGTGACTACGTGAGTGAAATAATGAGTGTATGTGTTATTGAGCAAGTAAGTGCGTGAATGAATGAATCAGTGAGTGAGCGATTGATTTGAATGAGTTAGTGAACGACAAACGATTGACCTTCAACCCTCGCTGCCAACAGCCGTGGAAGCGCTGATAGCCAAGCACGAGGGAATCCCTAAGCTGCTTTAATTCATAGTTAAGTCTGAGTGAGTGACAGCGATTGAGTGAGTGAGTATTAATGAGTATGTTAGTGATCGAGTGAGTGAAATAATGAGTGAATATTGTATGTGGTAGTGAGCGAGTAAGTTAATGACAAACGATTGAAACTCAACCCTCGCTGCCAATAGCCTTGGAAGCGCTGATCGCGAAGCACGAGGAATTCACTAAGCTGCTTAAATGCATAAGTGAGTCAGCTGTGAGTGAGTAATTGACTTAGTAACTACGTGAGTGTGTTAGTGACCGAGTGAGGGAGGAGTAAGTGTGTGAATGAATGAGTGAGTGAGTGATTGAGTGAGTGAGTGAGTGAGTGAATGAGTGAGTGGGTGAATGAAAAATTATTGACACTCAACCTTCGCTGCCAACAGCCGTGGAAGCGCTGATCGCGAAGCACGAGGAATTCACTAAGCTGCTTAAATGCATAAGTGAGTCAGCTGTGAGTGAGTAATTGACTTAGTAACTACGTGAGTGTGTTAGTGACCGAGTGAGGGAGGAGTAAGTGTGTGAATGAATGAGTGAGTGAGTGATTGAGTGAGTGAGTGAGTGAGTGAGTGAATGAGTGAGTGGGTGAATGAAAAATTATTGACACTCAACCTTCGCTGCCAACAGCCGTGGAAGCGCTGATCGCCAAGCACGAGGAGTTCACGAAGCTGCTGGGCAGCCAGGGCGGCAAGGTGTCGGAGCTGCAGGCGCGCGCGCCGCACGTGGCGCAGGCGCAGGCCAAGCGCCGCGTCGCGGACCTGCTGGCGCGCGCGCACAACTTGAAGGTAGGCGGCCGGTCCGGCTCGGAGCGCACAACTTGAAGGTAGGCGGCCGGTCCGGCTCGGAGCGCACAACTTGAAGGTAGGCGGCCGGTCCGGCTCGGAGCGCACAACTTGAAGGTAGGCGGCCGGTCCGGCTCGGAGTGCACAACTTGAAGGTAGGCGGCCGGTCCGGCTCGGAGTGCACAACTTGAAGGTAGGCGGCCGGTCCGGCTCGGAGCGCACAACTTGAAGGTAGGCGGCAGCCGGTCCGGCTCGGAGCGCACAACTTGAAGGTAGGCGGCCGGTCCGGCTCGGAGTGCACAACTTGAAGGTAGGCGGCCGGTCCGGCTCGGAGCGCACAACTTGAAGGTAGGCGGCAGCCGGTCCGGCTCGGAGCGCACAACTTGAAGGTAAGCGGCGGCCGGTCCGGCTCGAAGGACCATGTACGAAAGGGACGAAATTGTCTATAGTATAAAAATAAAAAGAAAACGCCTTACGGGCGGCCTGATAGCTTCTTACAGTAAGGCCCGCCACTTTTTTTCAATTCAATTCAATTTATTTCAACGCTTTACGTTTTTACGTAAACGCAAATCTCGAGAGCAGCTTAACCGATTTCGCTAATTCTTTTTTTAGAATATTCCTTGAAATACGAGGATGGTTCTTACGGAGAGAAAAATAAAAAATAAATTAAGTATCAACTGTTAGGCGGTAAGAAGTTGGCTGTTCTACCTGAACCAGCGAAGTTCAATAAAAAAACTATACTAGATTATTTACTTAAAAACCTACTTACAAACCTACAGGCTAAAAAAAATTCCTCTGGCTGCCCGTGCCAGGTAGGTTTAAATAGATATTTAAAATTGTCCTTAGCACAGGTTAGTGCATTAAAAATAATATAAAGATTAATTACGTTTATTTAATTACCTAAATAATTGGACGGTACGAACGTTTTCCCAGGAGTCCTGCGAGGCCCGCGGGAAGATGCTGGCTCAGTCCAGGCAGCTCCAGCTGTTCCTGGAGGATCTCCGCCACGAGCGGGACTGGATACAGATCAAGATGCAGCTGGCCACCGAGCACAACTACAGGTAAACAGGGTGGCGGTATACAGGGTGGGAAGCTGAGGGGACTTATTCAATCTCAGCTCAGCTACAGGTATACAGAGTAAGGAGTCGAGGGGACCTATTAGACAGCGAGCAGAACTACATGGTGTATAGTTTTACGCTGTACAGGGTGGCGCTATATAGGGTGGGGAGTCGAGGAGATGTATTCGACAGCGAGCAGAACTACAGGGGTATAGGGTGGAGCTATACAGGGTGGGGAGTAGAGGGGACCTATAAGACAAGCGCAACTGCAAGTATTCAAGGTGGCGCCTTACTGTACAGCAGAAGCTATAAAGGTTGGGAAGTCGAGGGGACCTATTAAACAGCGAGCGCAACTAAAAGTATACAGGGTGATGCCTTACAGTACAGGTTGGGGAGTCAAGGGTATCTACTCGAACCTTCGTAGCTGCTGCTCTCTTAGGAACCACACATGTTTGTGTTTAACAACTACCGAGGATTTCCGCATTAAGTAAATCAATTTTATTTCAACGTAAACAATTTTTGAAAGAAAGAAAGAAAATGTATTTATTTGACGGCACAATACTCAAAACAAAACAAAAAAAAAACACACAAACCAATTAAAAAAAAAAAAGATTTAAAAACCTATTTAGAGGCTAAAAATTTCACCCATGCCGGGATTCGAACCCGCAACCTCTGGCTATCCGTGCCAGAGGTTGCGGGTTCGAATCCCGGCATGGGTGAAAAATTTTTAGCCTCTAAATAGGTTTTTAAATTTGTTCCTTAGCACGGGTTAGTGCATTAAAAATAAAAATAGTATAAAAAAAAAGATTACACAGAACGCAAAAAAAAAAGACACAGCTAAAAAATAAATCAACTTTACAACACGAAAACAACATAATTTAATACATAGGTTTTAAGTATTGAGCCCCCAAAATGGGCCCGACTCAGCATAATGTAGCAACAGACTTGTCAGTTGCAACGCTGATTTTCAGTCGGGTCCAAGCTGCGGTTAGCCATGTACGTGAGAAAAATAAAATTAATAAGCTGCCCGTGCCCATTTTCGTTCTCTTTGCTGAATGTCACTCTACAGTGTAAAATGTAAGCCGCTGCCTTCGGGCCGTATTGTAGTGGAGAAAAAGGCTTCGGGAAAAAAACTCCTTTATGCCACACCTGGCAATAAAGTGGCTTTTTCCGCACACTGCGCGTACGGAAAAAGCCGCTTTCTGGCCAAGTGTAGACATAAAAAGATGTACACAACACGGGAGGTAATAAAGAAAGCTCTCGATCGCATATTTACGTCCCTCGCTTGCAGCTCGGGCCGCAAACTTCTGCGATCTCGGCCTTTCTTTGTATTACCACCCTAGTTGTGTAATGTACTATTCTGACCTCTCTCAAGTCATCTTATACCTAATTCATTATTATTATTAAAATTCTTTATTACATAAAAATTTTGCACACAGGAGGGCTTATTAGCTCGAGCTACTTAGCATTATCTGTATCTGGTATCGTACTCTGCAATGTGAATTGTTACAGCGACCCTGGTTTGATAACATCAATATGACTAGATCTGAAATTGTTACTGCTTTGAGAACCCGATCAGGACATCTTCCACTTAACAATTTTGCACACTTGATGCGTAAGGCTGTCTCTCCAAACTGTTCAGAATGTATCGAAGATGTGTACCACTTACTAATGGAATGTGTCAGAACGGAGCTTCAAAGAAGCCAGATATATAATAATAATACACTGTTTTCTGACGTTGGCACATGTAATGTTGCATTATCTGACCCTAAGTCAAACGATGCAAGAAAGTTGTACAAATTAATTAGATTTGGTTTGCAAGCTAGAATTTAGTTTTAATTAGTGTAAATACCTATGTTATTTCGATTAAGATAATATTTGTAGTCCCTACGAAGGTGACATGGTCGCTTTGTGTACCAAACCTTCAATAAAATAAAAGATTAAAAAAAAATCTATAATATAAAAAAGAATCGCTGAATGTGTTGGTAAGCGCAAATCTCGAGAGCAGCTGAATCGATTTCTCTGATTCTTTTTTTTAGATTATTCCTTGAAGTACGAGGATGGTTCTTACGGAGAGAAAAATTTAAAAAAATTAAAGAATCGACTGTAGGCGGTATAAATAAATAAATCAATAAATAAATATTCATAAACATATTATTACACAAATCTCGTTAGCCCTATTACTAACTACAACTAAATGACTTGTGTTATACGTGCTAACTCGAATATAGTTTTAATACAATAAATACATAGATAACATCCAAGACCCGAGGCAAACTAGAAAAGTTCGTTTCCTAGTTAGACCCGGCCGGGAATCGAACCCGATACCTTCGGTTTTACAGTCGGCATGCCAAACCGCTGCGCCATCAGGCCGTCTTCTCAATCTGGGATAGCTAACAATGGATCAGGATTGGTTATTGGGTTCGGGCGTTAAAGCTAATCCATCAGTTGCCACCTATACGTATGATAAGATGCCATTCCAATCTCGGGTCTGACTAACGTGTTTGACGACCTCTGTGGCGCAGCGGTAGCGCATCTCCCTACCGTGCAAGAGTTCCCGGGTTCGAACCCCGGCTGGGGACAAAAAAAAAACCCCAGGTCTTGGATGTTTACATGTTTGTGATGTCGTTGTATCTGGTTCCCACGACACGGTGTCCTAGTGTGGGGTCAGAAGCAATGTATGTGCCTGTGTGTAAATGTTCCTCATTTCCCAGGGAGCTATCGAACCTGCAGTCCAAGATCCAGAAGCATGCAGCATTCGAGGCGGAGCTGGCGGCCAACAAGGGTCGCATTGACGCCGTCGCTAATACCGGGGAGGCTTTGATCGGTGAGGAGACCCTAGCGAAATATTATTATTATTATTATTAATACTTTATGGCACCATAAAATCGTACAATGCGGCGAACTTAATGCTATAAGCACACAATATCTGTTATATCTGTGACGTGGGGCACGTGTGAATTAAAAGCCGGCCATTAGCACACTGTCTTTTTATTGGATAACGGTCAAGCGCGTTGGTAAGCGCAGTTACCACTACCTACATATATAACATTTCCTCCCTCTAGTCTGCAAATAATAAGTAAGCTAAGACTATTAACTATTATTACCTAATACTACAAAAATGGTTTATAATTAACCCTACTAAGAGGACGCAACAACATTGCTCCTGCTTGACGGTCCTCTGGCTGTTGTGGCCGTTCCTCTGGGCTTTCACTCGCTTCATGGAACTCTTCTACCTCGTCTTCTGTTGAGGGAACCGGCTCGGTCTGGTCAATGCTGTCGGTACCGGTCGTGGCGCTAGCGGCGGCGGAGGCGGCAGCGACTGTGGCGGTGGCAGCAGCTGGGGTTTGACCTCTATTCTCTTCCCCCGGCGATAGCGGCGGCGGTGATCTCAGGTCACTTATATTGTCTTCGAGTCTGTTCCCAATTGCATCTTGCGTGTCTATTTCTGAAGAAACCTCTATGTTGTTGTCGTTCCCTTTATACAATATCAACTGATTTTTGTGTTTTTTGTGAATTGTTGAAGTGGCCAAATCTTTGATCTGGTACAAAACTTTACCAATTTTTTTTAATATAATTCCTTTTCTCCAAGAATTTTGTCGATTCCACGGTTGTCTGTATAATACTACATCGTTAGGGCTAAAGATTTGCAAGGTTGTGCCCCCGTAGTTTTCCCTCTGTAAAGACTGTTTAATTCTTACATTAGTACCGATTGGCTCCGATGACGGCGGCGGTGGCGGTGTGTTCACAAGCAAATCAAGACGTGAATGAAGTTTCGAACCAAAAATTATTTCTGCAGGAGAAAAACCGGTGGTCATATTTACTGAATTCCTGTAGTCAAATAGGTATTTCAACAAATTTACATAAGTTTGTTCTTTGTTTTGGTTTAATAAAATACTGGTTTTTAGTCCTTTTTTAATAATTTTTACGAAACTCTCTGCCTGTCCGTTACTTTCCGGATGGTAAGTGGGTGAGGTGACGTGTTTAATTCCGTTCGACACACAAAACAACTCGAACTCATGTGAAACAAAGGCAGTCCCATTGTCGCTTACCAGCGTATGGGGTATGCCGAATCTTGAAATAAAATCTTGCAATTTAACCAAAACTGATGGAGTAGACAGGCTGGTCATGCAGTAAACCTCGACCCATTTCGAATATGCATCTACTATCACTAAATACGTGCTGCCGTTTAGGGGACCCAAAAAGTCCAGGTGTATTCTGTGAAAGGGTTTCGGTGGGTAAGGCCACACGGCAAGTGGTGCTTTTGCTGGTAATGGTCGGAGCTGGGCACAAATGCTGCAAGAGGCTATTTTTGTTTCAATAGCTTTATCTATTCCCGGGAACCACAACCTACTGCGTGCTTCGGCTTTACACTTAACGATACCTAAGTGCGATTTGTGTAATTCATCTAAAACACTTGGTATTAATTTCTCGGGAATTACTAATTTGTGTCCCCTCATAATACATCCCCCTTCGTATGACAATTCAGTTCTACAATGATAAAATGGTTGTAATTCAGGTTTGTTTATTTTTCGCGGCCAACCATTGTTAATGCACTTAATTACCTCTTGTAATGTACTATCCCTTTGTGTTTCCGAACGAAGTAAAGAAAGTGTAATAGGCATACTATTATCCGCTACAAAATTTATATAGGACGCGCGGTCCTCCATGTTTCTGAGCGCATCACTCTGTACGACTTGCGATGAGTCACACTCCGGTAGGCTCGCGCGCGACAAGTAGTCCGCGGTATTATTAGCACTGCTTATGTATTCAATCGAGTATTTATATGCACTCAGAAACATTGCGTACCTTTGTAACCTATTAGCGGTAACCTCTGGTATACCTTTGTAGGGACCGAAAATGGACAATAATGGCTTATGGTCGGTGCGCAATACGAACGGATCGGTCCTGCCATATAAATATTGATGGAAACGCCGTATTCCAAAAATAATGGCGGTTGCTTCCTTCTGAATCTGCGCGTAATTTTGTTCAGCTTTATTTAATGTGCGCGAAGCAAATGCGACAGGCCGTTCGATGCCCTTATCATCGACTTGTGATAGAATCGCGCCTAAACCGGTTGGCGAGGCGTCCACCGTCAAAATAATTTTCGCATTGTGATTAAAATGCGTTAGAATTAAATCTGATGTAAGGCATGTTTTCATTGTGTCAAAGGCGTTTTGATGTTTTTCGTTCCAGCACCATTTACTTCCTTTCTGAAGTAAATTGTATAAAGGACTGAGTATAGAGGATGCATTTGGCACAAAGTTACGATAGTAATTTACTAAACCCAGAAATGATTGTAACTTTGTTACATTAGTAGGTATAGGTGCACCTAAAATAGCTTCAATTTTTTTTGGTGATTTTTTTAATCCGTGTTTATTTATAATGTAACCGAGGTATTCAATTTCATCTTTGAAAAACTCGCATTTTTCTTGCTGAAGAGTTAAACCTACATCTTGTAACTTTTGTAGCACCCTGTTTAACCGCTCCATGTGTTGGGTTTTATTTACACCTGTAACTAAAATGTCATCGAGTAAAAACAATACCCCTTCCATTCCTGAAAGAATGCTGTCAACTATCCGCTGAAATATTGCTGGGGCACTTGCTAAACCGAACACCAACCTAGTATACTTGAAAAGGCCCCTGTGTGTGTTAATGCAAGTTAAGCCTTGTGACTCTTCGTCCAGCTGGATCTGTGCATACGCCTGTGATAAATCCAGTTTTGTAAACTGTTCACCTCCATGTAACTTCGTGAAAAGCTCATGTGCAGTCGGAAGTGGGTATTGTTCCACTTTTAACTGTTTATTTATTGAAACTGAATAATCGGCGCACAGTCTAAGAGAACCATTATGCTTTAATACGGGGACAATGGGAGAGGCATATTCAGAATACTCGACCGGCTGCAGTATACCTACACTCACCAGCCTATCTATCTCCTCTGTGATTTTATCTTTAAGTGCGTAGGCCACCGGTCTCGCTTTAATAAACACAGGTTTAGCGTTGTCTTTAAGGTGTATCTTTATTTTATACTCTTTAAATTTACCCAACGTTTTGGAAAATACTAAGGGGTAGTTAGATTGTAACTGCTTTTCTATGGCTAATTGTTCGCAAAAATGTATCGGCAACATTTCTAACTCGAAGGTTGCAATGAAGTCGCGACCTAACAGTGGTGGTCCGCCGTCACATATTACGTAAACCTTAAAGATTTTTGTTCGATCTAAATATGTAAACGGTAGGCTTATAGTGCCTAAACACTTAATATTTGATCCTGTATATGTAAGCAAGCGTTTTTTAGTGGGAGTTAAAGGGAAATCAGAGAAATTTTGTTTGTATGTCTGATCGGAAATAACTGTCACCGCTGATCCACTGTCCAATTGGAACTTCATTCGTACGTCTTGAACCAATACAAATTCTGTCATAGGCTCGCCATTGAGGGAACGGATATGAAATAACTCACCATCATCGCCGTCTCCGGAGCCAACCAAACTACCTTCATTTTCGATGAAATTTAATTTCGTGCACATACGACGCAAATGACCTTTTTCATTACATTTTTTGCATTTATATTTCGAATAACGACAATTCTCACTCTTGTGATTTCTAAGACCGCATACTTGACACTGTTCTTTGTTAACGCTTGCACTTTTTGCACTTTGTACGATCTTGTACAACTGCTGGTTTCCCTGCGCCGAGCCCTGCTGTCCCGACGTGGCTGCAGCTGTCATCGCGCGTGCATTCTTCATACTTTCTGCTAGTTCTATAGCCTTTGCTAGCGTTAATTCATCAAGTCCTTGCGCGAACAACTTCTCTCTTTCTGGTCCAGGTAGCATCCCCATCAGGAATCGGTCGCGAAGTGCTTCTTCTACCTTAAAAAACTTGCAATTCGCCGTAAGTCCGCGCAATCTCGCAGCCCATTGTGTAAATGATTCTCCCAAGTCCTGTGTTGCAGCGTAGAATTTAAACCGATCGCCGAACCCTTTTATCTTGGGAATAAAATGAGTGTCCAGTATTTCGATGATTTCTTCGAATGGCACCGTTTCTAACTGTTTTGGCAAAGCTAGGTCGCTCGCGAGTTTGTAGGTACCATCGCTGAGTGCGCTCAGTAAAATTGCCCGCTTCTTCACTGGATTTGCTTCTGCCTCCAAGTCGTTCGCAATAAACCATTGTTGAATCCTGTTTCTGTACGTTTGCCATGACTGTGTTGTATGGTCAAAACTTGGCAGTATTCCGATTTGCGCCATTTTTACTTGTACGTTTGTGGGTATTTTATCCGACGAAGTCGCCATTGTTATATCTGTGACGTGGGGCACGTGTGAATTAAAAGCCGGCCAATAGCACACTGTCTTTTTATTGGATAACGGTCAAGCGCGTTGGTAAGCGCAGTTACCACTACCTACATATATAACAATATCACACACACTAACACATAGTTAGACCTGAGATTTCCGCACTTAGCCTCATAGTTGGGCCATTGTACGTAGCAAGCGCTGAGGTACGCTAACACCTCCGACACCAGGGTTTTCTTACGATGTTTTCCTTCACCGTCAGCGACTAGTATTGCTACTATATTTTCACAAATGTACATAACTTGAAAACAAAGTCATTGGTACATGCCGGGGTTCGAACCCACGACCTCCCCATTGAGAAGCCGGCGTTCTACACCGCTCCGCTACCACCGCTCTAATACACACACTAACACATACGCACACACAAACTCACAAACACACAATCATTCACCTAGGTAAACAGACACATCCACTTTTTCCTGTATATTTTTTTACGTACCTAATATTAAGATAAGTCACTGCATTTTTTATATTTTAGTGATAAAAGGCCGTCCACTGTTGTACAGAGGATCTCTGGCTCCCATAATACAGATCATTCTAGCTTAGGAGACAGAAGACTCACCAACTTAGTTCCTTGTAAGCCATCTGTTCACTCCTACTTTGTCTATATGTAAGTGGCTATTATTACTTTAATACTGTCCAATTTGGATAGTCCCACCCGAGTAGACTGTCCAATCTGGTCTATTTGGCCAAGTTCTAAAAAAATGCAACTGCTTTAAAATGCAGGTGCAGGATGGGTGACCGTCCCGTGACTACCGCTAGTGGATTTTTTCCGAGCGCTTCCGTGCTTCTCAAGGCACACTAAGCCGGGTGCCGGCAGTCATGTAATGGCAGTCGTTAACCCATGTCAGAGACCTTATCGACGGCTTGATAACTTGTGACAGTAAGGCCCGCCACTGTCTTACGATCTTCCACCAAGCCGGACTTGACCCCCGTGGTGGAGTACGGCCTAACCTTCCTGCGATGCAGGAAGAGACCCTCGCTCCAGCAGTGGGGGCATACAAGGGTTGATATCGAAACGCTTTCTATTTCTAACAGAATCGAAGCACTACGCTGCAAACGAGATCGGTACTTACGTGGAGGAGCTCGAGGCTCAGTGGGCGGAGCTCCAGTCAGCCGCACAGCTGCGCAGGGAGAGGCTGCAGGAGGCATACCAGGCCCGGGTCTACTTGCGAGGCCTGGACGACTTCGCGGCCTGGTTGGATGACACCGAAGCCCAACTGCTCAGTGAAGACCTCGGTAAGTTTCTTAAATAACAGGTTTCTAAGGTCCCTGTCTCTCTAGAGACGGTAGAACCTGAATGCGTGGAACTCCAGTCAGCGACACAGCTCCGTAGGTAGAGGCTGCAGGAGGCCTATCAGGGCCGGGTCTACTAGCGAGGCTTTGTTGGACGACACGGAACCCCAATTGCTCAGTGAAGAGCTTGGTAAGATAGATAGATAGTAAGTTTATTTTTAATGCAGTTGCTCAAAAAGTGGCGTATTACAGGGACGTATAGCGTGCGGGATGTGGGCTATATTACACACTCGTGCTTTTTTTTTACTTTTCCCGCACTAGTGCGTTTTCTTTCCCAACTTCCAAAATAATGTCTATTAAAAAGAAAAACTGAAGTTTTTACTTAAAAAAAATCATAGAAGTTTTATGAGCTACTAATTTGTTTCAATAGAGATTAAATGATTTGATGAGTTAAGTTAGGTTTCATTTCATTTCATCTCATTAAATTTCATTTTCATTTCATATCAATAAAAAAATTCTACTGAAGACTTGACTGTATGGGCAGTTCCCTTTGCCTACTAGAATGGTTGAAGAAAAAGATCTCTGCTTATATTTTTTTTACGGTTGGTGCCATTTTCCGAAGAATTTTTCTTTATTAAATTCCTTTTTTTTTTCGCAACTGTATTAAAAGTAGTCGTTCAGTACACGTGCGGAACCGTCATTGCAACTTGTTCCGACTGTCAACCCTCGCCTTCGGCTGCGCCCCGGCTCGGGTAGACATTTGTCGGAACTCTTTGCAATGACAGCCTTTCCGCACTTGTAATGAAGTATACTATACCCGCAGTAAAACGTAGCCTATGTGCCTTTTCATATGCGCCGGGCCGGGTAAAATAGTATTGTATGAGCTCCGCTCGCCGGCCGGCCGTTGACATTTGTCGGAACTCTTTGCAATGACAGCCTTTCCGCACTTGCAATGAAATATACTATTTTGAGACAACTGGCCCTTGGCTGCCTAGAGAAGCTTAGAGCCTCAGTGTGCCGAGCTCCAGTCCACGGCCAGGTCCGAAGGGAGAGGCTGCAGGACGCCTACCAGGCCCGCATTATTTCCCTTTTTAGTCAGAGCTTTTTGACACATTTCTTCTGCTCCATACATCTTCAGAGATCTTAAGACATAAATGTATACGGTGCCCCATAAAGCGTGCTTTATCATTGAACTGCGTCTGCAACAAGTCAAGCTCTTCCAGACTCGGACCTGGGAATCTTCTGACGCATTTTTTCCGTTCTCTGACCTGGGCGTAACTGTATAATTATGCCCCCCCCCAGGCTCTGACCTGGGCGTAACTGTATAATTATGCCCCCCCCAGGCTCTGACCTGGGCGTAACTGTATAATTATGCCCCCCCCCAGGCTCTGACCTGGGCGTAACTATATAATTATGCCCCCCCCCCAGGCTCTGACCTGGGCGTAACTGTATAATTATGCCCCCCCCAGGCTCTGACCTGGGCGTAACTGTATAATTATGCCCCCCCCAGGCTCTGACCTGGGCGTAACTGTATAATTATGCCCCCCCCCCAGGCTCTGACCTGGGCGTAACTGTATAATTATGCCCCCCCCAGGCTCTGACCTGGGCGTAACTGTATAATTATGCCCCCCCCAGGCTCTGACCTGGGCGTAACTGTATAATTATGCCCCCCCCAGGCTCTGACCTGGGCGTAACTGTATAATTATGCCCCCCCAGGCTCTGACCTGGGCATGACTGCGGCGCTGCTGAAGCGGCACGCGCGGCTTGAGCAGCAGGCGGGCGGCAAGGCCGACGCGGCCTCGCAGCTGGCCGACACGGCGCGCCAGCTGGCCGCCTCCGGGCACTTCATGGCCGACGAGATGCAGGAGAAGGCCGACCGGCAGGTCAACAGGTCGGTCTGGCCTATTGTTGAATTCAATTAAATTAAGTAGAAGACCTCCGCGATGCAACGGTAGCTTATTTGATGTGAGGACGAAATAAAAAACCCCAGGTCTTGGATGTTTATATGTTTGTGATGTCGCTGTTTCTGGTTCCCACGACACAGGGTATCCTAGTGTGGGGCCAGAAGCAATGTATGTGCCTGTAGGTAAATGTTATGTTATGTTATATAAATTAAAAGGTGGAATTGTACTGCAGGGGGCGCTGCTGCCCACCGCCCGGTTTGTGTCCCTCAGTCGCCTTTTACGACACCCGCGGGAAGAATTTGGGTTAGTGCTATTCTCGAGGCCGAAACCACACAGCACTGCGATCCCCAACCCGCATGCCCAGCGTGGGGATTATGGGCATTACCCCCCAATGATGGCACATCCTTGCGCTATGGCGCTCATTAGGGGAGGGCCATGTCCAGCAGTGGACTAATATAGCCTGAAGAAGAAGAAAAAGGAATGAAAAGGTTTCATTCAAAGTAGCGCAGAAACTGCGGCTTATTCATTGTGGCGAGCACATGTCAACTCTGCACTACAAACTCCCAACATTCATGCATTGCGCAATCAGTGTTTCAATGACATACCATAAATATAACGTCCGACTAACAATAGTTGGACCGGCCGTCCCCAGGCATAAGCCGCAGTTTCTGAAAGTGAACGTGTCTTACTGCAGGTTCTTGAACACCTCACACATTCAAGTTTCGTCACGATGCTTTCCTTCACCGTTAGCGAGTGTATCAGGGACTCTCGTCGGAAACCTGGGGGCTCTTCGGGAGGCCTTCGGAGACAACCCGAAAGCGCTGACGTTGAAATGAAAAGGTTTTATTCTAAGTAGCGCAGAAACTGCGGCTTAGTGAACGTTACAATTCAAACTAGGTGTCCATTTAAAAATCTAGATCGTTATGGAGAAAAAATGGACAATAAAAACAACTCCAAACTTAGTCTTTTCAAATCTTTTCAATGGTTTACTAGCTCTGCCCCGCGGTGTTCCCGCGCTTTATCGACTCTCCCATGGGAATAACAAATTTTCCCGCAGTAAAATGTAGTCTACATGGGGTACGTTTTACCGCGGGGATATATCTTAATCTGGGGTGTCAGCTAACTCCATACAATATTTTACTAAAATCGCTCCAGCCGTTTAGACGTGAAGAAGTTACAAACATAAACACTCACGAACTTTCGCCTTTACAATATTAGTGTAAAATATGATTAGTGTACGAGCAAGCACATACATTTTCTTCTACTTACTTATTTTGTTGACTAAAGCAATTTCGTAAACACAATTCAGTGACAATAAAACGACCTTACGGGACAGACGTGTCATTCATTGAACATACCTAACATTACGAACATCGAACATCCAACATAACAACACCTGTACGGCGTAGCCCCTACAATTACGTTACGTTATCAACCCTTGTATGTCCCCACTACTGGGGCACGGGTCTCTTCCTGCATCGCAGGAAGGTTAGGCCATACTCCACCACGGGGGCCAAGTCCGGGTTGGTGGAGGATTGTAAGACAGTGGCGGGCCTTACTGTCAGTAGTTATCAAGCCGCCCATAAGGCCTCTGACATGGCTTAACGACTGCCATTATATGACAGCCGGCACCAACGGCTTAACGTGCCTTGCGAAGCACGGAAGCGCTCGGAAAAATGCCACTAGCGGTAGTCACGGGACGCTCACCCATCCCGTACCTGACCGCGCCTGTTGTTGCTTAACCAAGTGATTGATTCCAATCACTCGGTTCTATTACACCCTACAATTAGTGTGGTTTTAAATATTAATGTGATGTAGCCTAAAACGTCCCACTGCAGGGCACATACCTTCTCTCAGAGAGAGTATGGGCTTAAATACCACGCGTTCCCACCGCGGGTTAGCAATTTCAAGCGCTGAAATGGATGAACACCTCAGATACTAAGGTTTCCTCAAGACGTTTTCTTTCATAATTAGAGCACTATTTAGCTCTATGATAACTTTGAGCTATATACTTATCTAAAAACCTATTTAGAGGCTAAAAATTTCACCCATGCCGGGATTCGAACCCGCAACCTCTGGCTATCCGTACCAGTTGAGCTCAATTGGTAGAGCGCTGGTACGGATAGCCAGAGGTTGCGGGTTCGAATCCCGGCATGGGTGAAATTTTTAGCCTCTAAATAGGTTTTTAAATTTGTTCCTTAGCACGGGTTAGTGCATTAAAAATAAAAATAGTGTATATACTTATCTGTGTTATTTTTTTATTTTATTGTACCCGCGGTTTATTGATTTTCCCATGGGAACAAGATATTTTCCCCGCAGTAAAACGTAGCCTATGTGTCGATCCAGCTAACCCCATACCACGTGTCTATTCCCTGTGAAGGCGTGGAAAAGCAACTTACCGCCATCATTGGGAAGCTGGGATCCCTTCAGGAGGCCTGCAGTGAAGTCGGAGCACTGCTGGCCTTCTGGAAAAAGATGGGCTGGCTGGAGTAAAGTCACAGCTTTGCTACGTACAATGGCCTAACCTTGAGGCTTGATATCAACCCTTTGTGTGTTCCCACTGCTGGGATAGTTTAGGCCATACTCCACCACGGGCGCCAAGTCCGTGTTAGTGAAAGATTGTTAGACAGTGGCGGGCCTTACTGTCAGAAGCCTTTCAAGCCTCTCCAAGGTTTGCTGGAAGAAATCTCTTACAGAGATATGCTCGCCTTTGTAAATGTTATTTCTTATGTAATGTCCTTTTTAAAGTTTCGTGTGCAACAAATGTATAAAGTTACCCATCGAACCGCCCTACAGATACAAGCAGCTAGCGGAGCCCATGCAGATCAGACGCGCCAACTTAGAAGACGCCGCGCAGCTGAGACGCTGGGAGAGGGACGCTGATGAAGAAGCCCGCTGGCTGGCGGAAAGGGAGCCGGCCCTCAGCTCCACGGACTGTGGGGAGACCCTACAGGAGGCCCAGAAGCTGCATAAGAAACATCTGACGCTGGAAGCCGAGCTGATCGCTAGGTAAGCAGACTTCACACCCTTGAAACTTGGCCAGTCCCTAGGGTGTAAATTGATACGCTGGGAGCGTGACACTGATGAAAACGCCCACTGGCTGGCGGAAAGGGAGTCGACTCTTAGCTCCACGGATTGTGGGGAAACCCTGCAGGAGGCCCAGAGGCTCTAACCGGCAGAGAGCCCGTCATCGCGTCGCCGTGCCAGCGCGGCACAAATGTTTTGTTTATAGAAAGGGTTGAGAGGCACGCAAAAACACTTCGGATGTTATTTCAGACAAGTTTTTCCGACCTTCCGTTGCAGCAATGTTTAACTGTTCGTCGTCAACTTTTTTATTATTATTATTGTCAATACTTATACTGCGCTTAAATTTTAGGAATAAAATGCGGCGTACGTTGCGGCGTACTTGATGCCATAAGCATTTTCTAGCGTTTTCTCTAGCTTTTAAACTCAATAAAATCGTACAATGCGGCGCACTTGATGCCATAAGCGTTTACTAGCGTTTCCTCTAGCTCTTGAACTCAATGCGACGGACTTGATGCCATAAGCATTTTCTAGCATTTTCTCTAGCTTTTGAACTCGTACGTAATAAAATCGTACTCTTGAACTCAATAAAATCGTACTCTTGAACTCAATAAAATCGTACCCTAGAACTCAACAAAATCGTACTCTTGAACTCAATAAAATCGTACCCTTGAACTCAATAAAATCGTACAATGCGGCGGACTCAATAAAATCCTACCCTTGTACTCAATAAAATCGTACTCTTGAACTCAATAAAATCGTACCCTAGAACTCAATAAAATCCTACCCTTGTACTCAATAAAATCGTACTCTTGAACTCAATAAAATCGTACCCTAGAACTCAATAAAATCGTACTCTTGAACTCAATAAAATCGTACCCTAGAACTCAATAAAATCGTACTCTTGAACTCAATAAAATCACACTCTTGAACTCATTAAAGTCATACTCTTGAAGTCAATAAAATCGTACTCTTGAACTCAATAACATCGTACAATGCGGCGGACTCAATAAAATCGTACCCTTGAACTAACGCGGCGTACTTGATGCCATAAGCGTTCCCTAGCGTTTCCTCTAGCCCCCTGAACTGTCTCCCCGGCAGGGAGCCGGCCATCGCGTCGCTGTGCCAGCGCGGGACCGAGCTGGCGCGGCGCGGGCACTTCGCGGCGGCCGCGCTGGAGGCGCGCGCGCGCGGCCTGGCCGCCGCCGTCAGGCGCGCGCTGGCGCTGGCCGCCGCCAGGACGCGCCGCCTGCAGCGCGCCATTGACACCCTGCAGGTGAGCTTGTAGGCCGCTCCTCAAGGAGCTTGTGACACCCTGCAGGTGAGCTTGTAGGCCGCTCCTCAAGGAGCTTGTGACACCCTGCAGGTGAGCTTGTAGGCCGCTCCTCAAGGAGCTATTGACACCCTGCAGGTGAGCTTCTAGGTCGCTTCTTAAGGAGCTTGTGACACCCTGCAGGTGAGCTTGTAGGCCGCTCCTCAAGGAGCTTGTGACACCCTGCAGGTGAGCTTGTAGGCCGCTCCTCAAGGAGCTTGTGACACCCTGCAGGTGAGCTTGTAGGCCGCTCCTCAAGGAGCTTGTGACACCCTGCAGGTGAGCTTGTAGGCCGCTCCTCAAGGAGCTTGTGACACCCTGCAGGTGAGCTTCTAGGCCGCTCCTCAAGGAGCTTGTGACACCCTGCAGGTGAGCTTGTAGGCCGCTCCTCAGGGAACTATAGGCGAGCTTTTCGGCCGCTCCTCAGGGAGCTTTTGATAACCTGCAGGTGAGCTTGTAGGTCGCTCCTCAACGGGCTATTGACACCCTGCAGGTGAGCTTCTAGGTCGCTCCTCAAGGAACTATTGACACCCTGCAGGTGAGCTTCTAAGCCGCTCCTCAAGGAGCTATTGATACCCTGCAGGTGAGCTTCTAGGCCGCTCCTCAAGGAGCTTGTGACACTCTGCAGGTGAGCTTGTAGGCCGCTCCTCAGGGAACTATAGGCGAGCTTTTGGACCGCTCCTCAAGGAGCTATTGACATAATGACACCCTGCAGGTGAGCTTGTCGGCCGCTCCTCAGGGAACTATAGGCGAGCTTTTGGACCGCTCCTCAAGGAGCTATTGACATAATGACGCCCTGCAGGTGAGCTTCTAGGCCGCTCCTTAAGGAGCAATAGGCTATTTGCGCCGCTCCTCAAAGAACTATTGATACCTGCAGCTTCTAGGCCACTCTTCAGGGAGCTATTGACACCCTGCAGGTGAGCTTCTAGGCCGCTCCTTAAGGAGCTATAGGTGAGCTTGTAGGCCGTTCCTCAAGGAGCTATTGACACCCTGCAGGTGAGCTTGTAGGCCGCTCCTCAAGGAGCTATTGACACCCTGCAGGTGTGACAGCTTGCTGTGTGGTGTCGGCCTAAAGAATAGCACCAACCCAAATTCTTCCCGCGGGTGTCGTAAAAGGCGACTGAGGGACACAAACTGGGGGGTGGGCAGCAGCGCCCCCTGCAGTACAATTCCACCAAACTGCGATCCCATCCCGCATGCCCAGCGTGGGGATTATGGGCACTACGCCTCAACGATGGCACAACCGTGCGCTATGGCGCTCATTAGGGGAGGGCTTTGTCCAGCAGTGGACTAATACAGCCTGAAGAAGAAAAAGAAGGTGAGCTTGTAGGCCGGTCCTCAAGGAGGTATTGAATTGACATCCTGCAGGTGAGCTTGTAGGCCGCTCCTCCGGGAGCTAATGATGCCATGTCAAAGGCCTCATTTGCGGCTCGATAACTTCTGACAGTGAGGCCCGCCAGTGTCTTACAATCCTCAACCAACCCGGACTTGGCCCCGGCGGTGGACTATGGCCTAACCTTCCTGCGATGCAGGAAGAAACCCGTGCCCCAACAGTGGTTGATATCGATCCGATGTGACCTGACCGTGTTTTTCCCCGCAGCTGGTCTCCGAGATCTCGGACAGCCTCTCGTGGGCTCGCGAGCGGCGCGACGCGCTGCTGGAGGCTGACACCGGCCGTGACGAGGAGTCCGTGCTGCTGCTGCAGCGGAGACTTGCAGCACAGCAGCGGGAGATGGCGCAGCTGGATGCAACACTGCCGGCCCTAGAGAGAGCGGCTGCCGCTCTGCAGCATCAGGTGAGGGGGGGCTACAGTCAGTGCTGCTGCAGCGACGCAACACTGCCGGCCCTAGAGAGAGTGGCGGGGTGAGGGGGGGGGTGGCTACAGTCAGTGCTTCTGCAGCGGAGACTTACAGCTCTACAGTGGGAGATGGCGCAGCTGGATACATTATTTGCATTAATTGGATGACGATGATGCCTGTAATTAAAGCCAGTACAATGGACGAGTTCTATCATATAAACTCTATTTCAGGACTTTGAAAAGACTAAGTTTGGTGTGTGTTTTTGTCCATTTTTTCTCCAAAATGATCTACACCATGATGGCGGACATCTAAATTAACTTGTAACGTTCAAGTCAATCAATTGATTTCATTGATATGATTGTTCCGATTAATCCGATCGATCTGAATCATCTGATTAATCCCATGAACTGATTGATCCGATTGATCTGATTGATCCGATTGATCTGATTGATCTGATTAATCCGATTGATCCGATTGATCCGATCGATCTGTTTGATCTGATTAATCTGATTGTTCTGATCAATGCGATTAATTTGATTGAATCGATTACCTCGATTGGTTGGATTGATTCGATTACTTCGATTGACTTGAATGATTCGATTGATCTGGCGATGTGCCCTGACTGGTGGCCCGTCCGCAGGAGGGCCAGACGCCGGAGGACGAGCTGGTGTCAGTGAAGCTGAACGAGCTGAAGGGACTCCACGAGGAGATGAAGCTGCTATCGGCCAGGCGCGAGCAGCGGCTGCAGCAGAGCCTTAACTACTTCAAGTGAGCACTATTTTAGTGGCATAATGCATAAGGTGCAAGAAGCGCCCGTGGCCTAGGCAAACCGAGTGATTAGAAATAGAAATATCTTTATTGAGAACAATAACTTTGCTGTGATACATTTAAGTTCAACCCGAATGGAGAACTGTGCCCCAAGATACAATTTAATTTAGTTTGGGGTTCAGAGTGACTTTATACATTGTTATGTTGTATTCTGCTCAATAAACATTTTTCATTTTCATTTTCATTTATTGATTGGAATCAATCACTTGAGTTAAGCAACAACAGGCGCGGTCTGGTGCAGGATGGTTGACCGTCCCGTGACTGCCGCTAGTTGCATTTTTCCGAGCGCTTCCGTGCTTCGCAAGGCACGTTAAGCCGTTCGGTGCCGGCTGTCACGTCCTTCACTAACGAGCGCAGTTTATTCAACTGATATCAACCCTTTGTACGTCCCCACAGCTGGGGTACGGGTCTCTTCCTGCATCGCAGAAGGGTTAGGCCATACTCGACCACGGGTGCCAATTAAGTCCGGAGTGCTTAGTGCGAGTTTTTTAACTACTCGATCGCGTTAACGTAAACTCATATTTCTATGGCATCGAGGAAGCGCCACCTAGCGTCAAGTATGGAAATTAAAATTGTTCAGTGCGAGTTGCAATGGTTTACGTTGAGAAGTGAACACGTTTACCAGCCAAAGCACGAATAAACGCGAGTGCGAGTTGTACTGTGACAGCGTTTTGCCAGTTCGAACGGTTAACTTACTCATACTCATTACTCAATGCTCGATTAACGCGGTAGTAAAGTTATTCAATTGGATCTGTCAAACTCGCACTAAGCACTCAGGTTGGTGGAGGATTGTTAGACAGTTGCGGGCCTTACTGTCAAGTGCCTTACTGCCTTACTATCAAACCGCCCATAAGCATAAAGTCGACCCTTTGTACGTTCCCACTGCTGGGGCATGGGTCTCTTTCTGCATTGCAAGAGGGTTAGGCCATACTCCACCACTGGTGCCAAGCCCGGGTTGGTGGAGGACGTGACAGCCGGCGCCGACGACTTAACGTGCCTTGCGAAGCACGGAAGCGCTCGGAAAAAATGCCGCCAGCGGTAGTCACGGGATGGTCACCCTGACCGCGCCTGATATTGCTTAACCGAAATGATTGATTCCAATCTCTCGGTTCCACTAGGCTTCTGTCTATCTAATGATATAGCAGCTTCTACTAGACAACTCCCGTCGGCAGGTTCGCGCAGGAGTGCGCGGATGCGCAGGAGTGGATCGGGGAGCAGATGTCCGTCGCTGCCAGCGAGGAGTACGGGCTGGATGTGGAGCACGTGGAGACTCTGCTGCAGGCCTTCGACAACTTCCTGCAGCAGCTGCAAGGTATCTCGGCGACCCTCCTCGGAATTCTCTGCAGCTGGCTTTCGACACCCTCTGCAGCAGGTCTACGACAACTTCTGCAGCAGCTGCTTGGTATCTCAGCGACACTCCTCTAAAACCTCTCGGAAACCTCTGCAGCAGGCCTTCGACAACTTCCTGCAGCAGCTGCAGGGTATGTCGGCGACTCTCCTCGGAAACATATAGGAGAGCTGCAGCTAGCCTTTGACACCCTCTGTAGCAGGCCTTCGACAACTTTCTGCAGCAGCTGCAAGGTATCTCTTCTGAATCCTCTCGGAAATCTCTGTAGCAGGCCCTCGACACCCTCTGAAACAGGTCTTCGACACTCTTCGGAAGCCTCTGCAACAGGCCTTCGACAACATCCTACAGCTGTAAGGTATATCAGCGACTCTCTTCGGAAACCCCTCAAAAACTTCTGCAGCAGGCCTTCGACAACTTCTGCAGCAGCCGCAAAGTATGTCAGCTACACTCCTCGGAAACCTTTCGGGAACCTCTGCAACAGGCTTTGCGAGACCCTCTGCATTAGCCCTTCGACAACTTCATGCAGCAGCTGCAAGGTTCGTCAGCGACTCTTCGGAAACCCCTCAAAAACCCCTGTAGCAGGCCTTCGACACCCTCTGCAACAGGCCTACGGCACTCCTCGAAAGCCTCTGCAGCAGGCCTTCGACAACTTCTTACAGCAGCTGTAAGGTATCTCCTCTGTAGGGACTCTTCTCGGAAACAAATGCTGAATTTTCAGGTGGACTTTGACATTCTCAATCCCAATCAACTGCCCAATCAAGCTTCTAGCCTTAGAGCCAGTTTCTGATTAAAAATTTTGCTAAGTAAGTGCTTAACTTCGAATTTCTCAGCAAAGTGTGAGACAGAACGTGACTCAAGTATTTACTTAGTTATCTCAATTCGGAAACCGGCCCTTAGTCTAAGTAAAAAAAAATATATTTCTAAATCCTTGAGAAACTTTGGCTTAGACAACCATGAGGGAGGCCTTCGAATGGACGATGATGATAAATATTTCGCTTTTCTCACTAACACAGCCAACGAAGGCCGAATCGAGGCCGTGTGCGAGGCAGGCCAGGCTTTGCTAGAGGAGAACACACCGGAGCAGGAGCGAGTGAGACAGAAGATGGACGACGTCAGAGGACTCTGGGAGGACCTGCGAGAGCTGGCGCTGGCGCGGCAAGAGGTGGGTTCAACAGAAACACGTTATGTCCCCACCGAAGGGTACGGGTCTCTTCCCTGAGGAAGGTATAGGCCATACTCTACCACGGAAGCCAAGTCCGGATTGGTGGAGGCTTGCAAGACTAGTGGCTGGTTTTACTGTCAGAAGTTTTCAAGCCGCCCTAAGGCTTGAGGCTCTGACTTGGCTTAACGACTGCCATTACATGACAGCCGGCACCAATGGCTGATGTCATATTATTTATGTATTGCATATATAAAGTTTAATATGAAATATTCCTATTATAATTTATTTATTTCTTTTTGGGAAACTTGCAGCTTACATAGAAATTGACAGTTCTTAATGACTATAACTAAGTATAAGCTAAAAATAAGTTTCCGCATAAGGTAACTAAGTAAATAACATGTGCAAAAAAACAAGTTAGTATAAAATGAGTTTAAACTACGCTACAGCACCGAGGATGCGTCCTTGAGGTTTTGTAAATTGAAACAGAAGTAAGTGATGCATTAATCTACTTCAGCCAGATGTCGCTGCCTGTACGTAATACTGAGAATAGTGTAAAGAGTTGGATAGAGCGCTGGCACGGATAGTCAGAGGTCGCGGGTTCGAACCCGGGTATGGGTGGAATTTTTAGCCTCTAAATAGGTTTTTGAAACAGAAAAGTAAACCACAGCCATAATACAAGGTAATGCGTTCATGCGCCCAAAAGGGTACCGAGATGATAATTGAATAGTGAAGGAAGGCACGTTTCCCTGGCGGCAGGCGCTAGCTGGCGCGCGGCAGGTGTACGAGTTCGGCCGACGAAGCGGCGACGAAAGTCGAGCAGAAATAACAAACATACTCACTCAAATCTTTTGCCTTTATTATAATATTAGTGTGAAGTGTGGTGATAAAATACCTTACGCCTGTATCCCAGAGGGGTAGGCAGAGAACAGGGACTGCCACTTGCCACGATCCTCACAGATCACCTACGCTTCATCAACGTTCATAAGTCGTTGCATGCACGTGATAAAATAAAAAATAATAATACACACTCATATTATACTCACACTCGCATCCGCGGCCGTATTCTGTAAACGCCGTCTTCTCCCTGGCGGCAGGCCTTGGCCGACGAGGCGGCGGCGTGGGTCGCGCAGAAATAACAGACATACACATTCACAAACTTTTGCCTGTGTAATATTAGAAGTGTGGTGATAAAATAATTAAAAAAAAACAAATATACACTCTGTCTACGTCACATGCCCAACACCAAAGTTTTCTACACTAGTTTTTTATTGACTATGATTACTTAAGTTACAATCTAGAACTTGCTCGCGCGCGCAGCGCATAAACTCCCTGTGTCGTATTTCTTCTAATTATATTTTAATATCAGTTTACAATTATTTATACATTTGTGATAATCTTGTACAATAAAGTGTTCTCTATCTATCTTATCTATTTATTTTGTTTCTTTGTTCTTTGCCAAAGTGTTCTCTATCTATCTTATCTGTCTATTTCGCTTCTTTGTTCTTTGCCAAAGAGTTCTCTATCTATCTTATCTGTCTATTTCGTTTCTTTGTTCTTTGCCCGAACACGCTCGTATTTTCACTCGCATCCGCGGGCGTATTCTGTAAACGCCGTCTTCTCCCTGGCGGCAGGCCTTGGCCGGGGCGCGGCAGGTGCACGAGTTCGACCGCTCGGCCGACGAGGCGGCGGCGTGGGTCGCGCAGAAGGAGCAGGCGCTCGGCGGCGCGCCCGCGCCCGCGCCCGCGCTGCTGGCCGCCAGGCGCCGCGCGCTGCACGCGCTCAGGGATGACCTGGCCGCCATACGGGACAGGCACGCCGAGCTGGCCAAGCAGGCCGACAGGTGAGAGACGGGGCGGCGCTGTGGGACGAGCGGGTGGACAGGTGAGGGACATTGTACAGCCGCCATACGGGACAGGCACGCCGAGCTGGCCAAGCAGGCCGACAGGTGAGGGACGGGGCGGCGCTGTGGGACGAGCGGGTGGACAGGCGAGGGACGGGGTAGCGCCGCCATACGGGACAGGCACGCCGAGCTGGCCAAGCAGGCCGACAGGTGAGGGACGGGGCGGCGCTGTGGGACGAGCGGGTGGACAGGTGAGAGACTGCAGCGCTGTAAGGCGAGCAGGTGGACAGGTGAGAGACAGTGTAGCGCCGTAAGACGAGCGGGCGGACAGGTGAGGGAGGTTGTACAGCCGCCACAAGAGGGACAGGTGAAGGACAGTGTAGCGCCGTAAGACGAGCGGGCGGACAGGTGAGGGACGGGGTGGCGCCGTAAGATGAGCGGGCCGACAGGTGAGGGAGGTTGTACAGCCGCCATAAGAGGGACAGTGTAGCGCCGTAAGACGAGCAGGCGGACAAGTGAGGGACATTGTACAGCCGCCATAAGGGAGCGGCACGCCGAGCCTGCGAAGCAGGCCGACGGGACGGACAGGTGAGAGACATTGTAGCGCTGTGAGGCGAGCAGGCGGACAGGTGAGAGATATTGTACAGCCGCCATACGGGACAGGCACGCCGAGCTGGCGAAGCAGGCCGACAGGTGAGGGACGGGACGGCGCCGTAAGACGAGCGGGCGGACAGGCGAGGGACGGGGTAGCGCCGCCATACGGGACAGGCACGCTGAGCTGGCGAAGCAAGCCGACAGGTGAGGGACTTTATAGCGCCAAAGGCGGACTCTAGCTCTCTTTAGTGACACGTGCTAGCCATACGGAACAGGCACGCCGAGCTGGCGAAGCAGGCCGACAGGTGAGGGACGGGGTGGCGCGTAAGACGAGCGGGCGGACAGGTGAGAGACAGTGTAGCGCTGTGAGACGAGCAGGTGGACAGGTGAGGGAGGTTGCAGGGCTGTGGGATGAGAAGGCGGACAGGTGAGGGAAATTGCAGCGCTGTAAGACGAGCAGGCGGACAGGTGAGAGACATTGTACAGCCGCAATAAGGGACCGGCACGCCGAGCTGGCGAAACAGAATGAGAGGTGATGGACATTCTAGCGCCGCGGGACGATTTGACTATGTCTAGCAACATTCTAGCGCTGCAAGCTGACTGCCGCTTTCCTGATTGATATTCTAACATTCCAGAAAATTGGAAATCAATTGAAATGAAATGAAAAAAAAAAAATGAAATGAAAAATGTTTATTGAGCAGAATAAAACATAACAATGTATAAAGTACTCTGAACCCCAAACTAAATTAAATTGTATCTTGGGGCACAGTTCTCCATTCGGGTTGAACTTAAATGTATCACAGCAAAGTAATTGTTCCGTAATTAAAATAAAAATTAACGTGCATTCAGCAAAACTATGATATGGCTCAATTAATTTAATTCCGCTTAAAAATATTACTTTCTTTAGTCTGAATATCAATGTACAATGTTAAACGTGAGACTGGTCATTTCGCTGCTGCCGTGGAGCTGGCAAAGCGAACCGATAAGTGTATATTTCTCTAGAGACAGTTCAGTTATTTCACTTCCCGCTAGTGACATTTTAACGCCGCTTGCCGACTCTAGTGAGTCGGCAAGCCTCGTCCAGGCGTTCCCTGACGCGAAGGAGCATGTGTTTTTCCTTATGACCGTTATAACCTACTCCTTCTCCCCGCAGCCTAGGCCAGGCATTCCCTGACGCGAAGGAGCATGTGTTTTTGCTTGTGACCGTTATAACCTACTCCTTCTCCCCGCAGCCTAGGCCAGGCATTCCCTGACGCGAAGGAGCATGTGTTTTTGCTTATGACCGTTATAACCTACTCCTTCTCCCCGCAGCCTAGGCCAGGCATTCCCTGACGCGAAGGAGCATGTGTTTTTGCTTGTGACCGTTATAACCTACTCCTTCTCCCCGCAGCCTAGGCCAGGCATTCCCTGACGCGAAGGAGCATGTGTTTTTGCTTATGACCGTTATAACCTACTCCTTCTCCCCGCAGCCTAGGCCAGGCATTCCCTGACGCGAAGGAGCATGTGTTTTTGCTTGTGACCGTTATAACCTACTCCTTCTCCCCGCAGCCTAGGCCAGGCATTCCCTGACGCGAAGGAGCATGTGTTTTTGCTTATGACCGTTATAACCTACTCCTTCTCCCCGCAGCCTAGGCCAGGCATTCCCTGACGCGAAGGAGCATGTGTTTTTGCTTATGACCGTTATAACCTACTCCTTCTCCCCGCAGCCTAGGCCAGGCATTCCCTGACGCGAAGGAGCATGTGTTTTTGCTTGTGACCGTTATAACCTACTCCTTCTCCCCGCAGCCTAGGCCAGGTATTCCCTGACGCGAAGGAGCATGTGTTTTTGCTTATGACCGTTATAACCTACTCCTTCTCCCCGCAGCCTAGGCCAGGCATTCCCTGACGCGAAGGAGCATGTGTTTTTGCTTATGACCGTTATAACCTACTCCTTCTCCCCGCAGCCTAGGCCAGGCGTTCCCTGACGCGAAGGAGCATGTCTCCTGCAAGCTAGAGCAGGTCACTGAAGCGCTGACAGCGCTCACGACTCGTGCAGCAGACTGTGAGCAGCAGCTGCAGTTAGCTCAACAGCTGGAGGCATTCTTCGGCACCTGCCAATCACTTCTGTAAGTGTGTTTACCTTTCTTCTGCGTTCAGTTACTACTTATTTATACCAATACCTGTAAAACAACTTGCTTGCGCAATGCAGGAAAGGATGTTATTTGTAGTGCGCGCGCATAGGCGTCAATAAATATAGTCCTATATTTTGACAAGAGTTATAAATATTTAGCACAGGTTACCTGTTCAGGTTGCTGTGTGGTGTCGGCCTAGAGAATAGCACCAACCCAAATTCTTCCCGCGGGTGTCGTAAAGGGCGACTAAGGGACACAAACCGGGGGGTGGGTAGCAGCGGCATTACCCCCCTATGATAGCACAACGTGGCGCTCTTTAGGGGAGGGCTGTTTCCAGCAGTGGACTAGTATAGCCTGACGACGACCTGTTCAGGTTACCTACTCGTAAAAAAATCATACTGACCAATTTTTAGGACAAGACATTCTCCCCTCTGGGCGCGTTTATGGCCAAAACCTCTCTCCCCTGTGTCACCAACAGGTGGTCCACAAACGCCACCTGTGTGTGTCTGCAAGCGTGCGTGCGTGCGTGCGTGCATGCGTGCGTAAGTCGAATTACGATAAGATTCATATGAAAGCAACAGCTAGTGTGTTTGTCAAATATACTCGTACATACATAACCTCACGCCTGTATCGTGGCAAGAGTCTCTCCCCTGAGGAAGAGACTCTTGCCCCGTGGGGATATAATGGGTTGGTCAACCCATTATATCCCCACGGGCCAAGAGTCTCTCCCCTGAGGAAGGTATAGGCCATACTCCACCACGGGGGCAAGTCCGGATTGGTGGAGCCTTGCAAGACTAGTGGCTAGTCTTATCAGAAGTTTTCAAGTCGCCCTAAGGTCATACATAACCTCACGCCTGTATCGTGCTTCGCAAGGCATGTTAAGCAGTCTGTGCCGGATGCCGTCGATAGATGGCAGTCGTGAAGCCAAGTCAGAGGCCTTAGGGCGGCTTCAAAGCTTCTGACAGTAAGACCAGCCACTTGTCCAGTCTTGCAAGCCTCCACCTTTTCGGACTTGCCCCCGTGGTGGAGTATGGCCTATACCTTCCTCAGGGAAGAGACTCTTGCCCCTCGGTGGGGATATAATGGGTTGACCTTAGGGCGACTTGAAAACTTCTGATAAGACTAGCCACTAGTCTTGCAAGCCTCCACCAATCCGGACTTGCCTCCGTGGTGGAGTATGGCCTACATTCTTCAGGGATAAGTTTCTTGCCCCTCAGTGGGGATATAACGGGTTGATGATGAAATTTTAAAAATCTACATAGAGGCTAAAAATTCCACCCATGCCGGGATACAGTGTCTTACGTAATACAGAGAGTATTGTAAAGAGGTTCGAAATTTCACTGATGCCGGTGAGTCACCCATTAGCACCCAGAGCTCTTTCCCCAGAAAGCTACGTACCTGCAGTGCACTTTCACGACACCGCGTTTCACCACAGTATATTTGTCCACTATTTCGTGCGATCCGTCGTCGCCCAAACCCAAAACTGTTAACACGGGAACCGTCCCTGTACTTATCTCACACTTCACACGAAGATACAAGCAATCTAATTGCCACACCAATTTGGGCCAACAAACGCTCCACACGTTTTACAACCAAAAAACAAGGGGTCGAAGTGTGCACAGACTCATCTGACAACTGTCAACTCTGTCAAGTAGCCTGCGTTCCAAAATCAAACTTCTATTCTAAACAAGGATGTAATTGATGATGAAATGTCTCCTCCCCTGTCTGTTAGGGCGTGGACGAACGAGACGATCGCCCGCGTGACGGCGCCCGAGCTGGCGGCCGACGTGGCGGGGGCGGAGCGCCTGCTGGCGCGACACCAGGACATCTGCGCGGAGATACAGGCAAGGGACGACGCCTTCCACCAGCTCTACGCCGCCGGTGAGACATTGTGTGAAGTACACGTTTACACACGCTTACACACACTTACATCATAGACTTCAGTCATAATACAGTTAAGCCGAGATACAGGCGCGGGACGACGCCTTCCACCAGCTCTACGCCGCCGGTGAGACATTGTGTGAAGTACACGTTTACACACGCTTACACACACTTACATCATAGACTTCAGTCATAATACAGTTAAGCCGAGATACAGGCGCGGGGCGACGCCTTCCACCAGCTCTACGCCGCCGGTGAGACATTGTGTGAATTGAAACTGTTTTTACACGGATTTATGCTCGTTTATTAAATTTTTACAATTTCCCAACGTTTCGGCACTTTTTCAGGTGCCGTGAAAAAAAAATTTAATAAACGAGCATAAATCCGTGTAAAAACAGTTTTAATTATGTCTACTGCTCGTGTTAACCTTAGACAATACTATACATTGTGTGAAGTACACGTTTACACACGCTTACACACACTTACTTCATAGGCTTCAGTCATAATACAGTTAAGCGGAGATACAGGCGCGGGACGACGCTTTTTACCAGCTCTACGCCGCCGGTGAGACTTACAAATATCTTTGGTGACTTAGAAAGTTGACAGTTTGTAGTAACACCCTCATCGCAGGATTAGGACAAACTTTTACCTCTGAATGACGACGTAAAGGGACATAAAAGGAGCTTCTACCGGCTCTACGCTGCTGGCGAGCCTTAGAAATATCTTTTGTCTTAGAAAGTTAAAATGTGCAGGCTTGCTGCTGCGTTATGTCTAGTACGTTACTCACACATCACAGACTTTGATCAGTTAAGCCGAGATACAGGCGCGGGACGACGCCTTCCACCAGCTCTACGTCGCCGGTGAGACTTACAAATATCTTTGGTGACTTAGAAAGTTGATAATACGCAGGCGTACCGAAACATTATGTGAATTACATATACACATTTAGGCTTACACAGACTTACATCATAGAATTAGGACAATGTTTGATCATAAACGTCGCTAAACGACGCCTTCCACTAGCTCTACTCCGCCAGTGTTAGAAATATCTTTAGTGCCTTAGAAAGTTGACACTTCGCATGATTACTGTGAATGTTGTGTTGACGAGCAATGTTGTGTTGACGTATATTATTATGAAGTATTATATATTATTAAACACTTTCAGGCTTACACAGGCATTACATTTTTACTTACATTATAATATTAAGACAAAGTTTATTCTAAAAACAGTATGCAGTATGCTGAGATACACGCGTGGGACGACGCCTTCCACCAGCTCTATGTCTTTGTTGACTTAGAAAGTGTACAGTTTGCAGGCTTACGGGATTATTATGAGAAGTTTGTTACACACACGTATATAAAACACACGTATAGGAAAAGTTTGATCAAGATACGTTCATGCGTTCGTTCTTTCATTCATTAACTCCCCTTCCTTTCTATCTTTGCGGACAAGCTGCTAAGCGAGGGCCACTTCATGTCAGCGGATATCTCGGCGCGTCTGTTTTATTGTTTTATTTTGTGAAATGAATGAAAATACAGAGCAAATACAGTACTTTTTACTTTCATTAATTCATTCATTGATTTGTTATTTCGTTCACTCATTCGTTTCCTCCCTCCCTACTCCCTTAGCGGACAAGCTGCTAAGCGAGGGCACTTCATGTCTGCAGAGATCTCGGCGCGTCTCTGCGCTTTACGCGCGCGTTGTGGCGTATAAAAATGCTGCATTATTGTAACAAATAAATGAAATGAAAATAGATATACTCGTACTTTATATTTAACATTAATTTATGTTTCATATTTATTTGTGAAATAATCAATAATAATCAATAACTTATTGCATTTCACAAGTATATACAGATGACATAACTTAAAATATGGTTGTTTGTGGACCGTGTAGGGCACTCAATATTATAAATTATAGAAGGCCCTTATAAACTAGGCCTATGACATTTTAATTCTAATTAAAAATGAAAGAAAGTACCAAAGTGTTATATTTCCTCTATATAATACTTTGTACTTTCTTTCATTCATTCGTTCACTCATTCACAACCCCCTCCCCCCTCTCGTAGCGGACAAGCTGCTCAGCGAGGGCCACTTCATGTCACCGGAGATCTCTGCGCGTCTGTTTTACTATTTTTTCTGTGAAATTCATGAAAATGCAGGGCATATACAATACTTTGTACTTTAATTAATTGGTTCGTTCGTTCATTAACTCACATATATTTAACATTAATTTAGGTTTCATTCCTTGAATCATTTTAACAATGAATGTAATACAATCCTAATACGTTGTACTTTCTTTCATTCATTCGTTCACTCATTCACTCCCTCCCCCCTCCCGTAGCGGACAAGCTGCTCAGCGAAGGCCACTAACTTCGTGTCTGCGGAGATCTCGGCTCGTTTGAATATATTAAATACGCTGTTATATTTTGTGAAATGAATGAAAATACAATACTTTGTACTTTCATCGTTCATTTGTTATTTCGTTCACTCATTCACTCCCCCCCCCCCACCTCTAGCGGACAAGCTGCTGAGCGAGGGCCACTTCATGTCGTCCGAGATCTCGTCCCGGCTGTCTGCGCTGCGCGCGCGCCGCGGCGTGCTGGACGCGGCGGCGGCGCGTCGCGGCGCGCTGTACGCGCAGCACCTGGACGCGCTCGTGTTCAGACGCGACGCGGACGCGCTCGACCACTGGATACTCACACGGTGGGTGCCCGCCCTTACGCCCCTCGGCCGTGAGGTGCCTATTTCTTTTATTTTATTTCCATGCAAGGTGAAGAAACAGATACAAGTATTGATTGTATCTGTTTCTTCAATTCCGCCAATTGTATCTTATCTTCTGTATCTGCTGTTCTGTATCAATTTTCCGGTATACAATAAAGAATATTCTTATCTTATCTTACAAGTACAGATAAAATTTAAAAACAAACGGATGTAAATAGACGTAAAGTAGGTACTGCATCTTTTTTGAACTAAAACTATCGTAAGCACAACACATTGTAGACTTTTAGTCCGGATTTACTTACGGGTGTTGTTATATCGGAAGAGTCCGACCAGGTTTCGCTCCGATTCGCAGAGCTTAATCATGGTGAGCAGAGACGGAGCTCGCGTCGTCGGTTGCTCGTCTCACATCATGGTTAAGCTCTGCGAATCGGAGCGAAACCTGGTCGGACTCTTCCGATATAACAACACCCGTAAGTAAATCCGGACTAAAAGTCTACAATAGGTACTGCATCCTTAGACCTTCACACTGAGAAGTAACCTAGGCCACGAGCGTAAGCCCTCGAACAAATGCGCAAGTAATTATGTGGGTAGAGTGATATCATTCCGATGTAAAAACCTAACTGCAACGTAGGTACTCGGGGCTGCAAGTGATGTAAATTACTTCAGCCAGGTGTCGCTGCCTGTACGTAATACAGAGAAAGTGTAAAGAGGTTCGAAATTTCACTGATGCCGGTGAGTCGCCCATTAGCTCAGTTGGAAAGAGCGCTGGCACGGATAGCCAGAGGTCGCGAGTTGGAATCCCGGCATGGGTGGAATTTTTAGCCTCCAAATAGGTTTTTAAATCTGTATGTAAATGTTATGTTATGCACCCCAGTGGGACGTTTCCTTTAAAAACACCGGCATTTTTCATGCAGAGTGCCGCTAGTGCGCGACGGGAAGCTCGGAGACAGCGTGTCCCAGGTGGAGGAGCTGATCAACAGACACCGAGACCTGGAGGAGACTATCGAGGCGCAGAAGGAGCGCTTCGAAGCCCTGCGCCGGCTCACCTTGGTGAGTTCGCTTACCCTATTAATTCCTCTCTCGTTCACTCATTCACTCACTCACTCAAAATTCAAAATGATTTATTTGTTAAATATGGGTAAGTATATAAAACAGATGTAATGTACAGCAGAAGATTGTTTTCTATATTTTGCCTTACAGCAAATTATAAAAAAATATAATGCCAAGTTAGCATGCAATGTCAATTCTATAGTACAATTCTATATTACATTATGTCAATCTCGAAGTAATTATTTAAAATATCATGTCAAGAAACTAATTAACACAATATACTTATTACAAAAAAATAAATTCATTAAAAGTCAATTACATAATTCATTGAGTTTATAAATATATTTGTCAATAAGACATTCCGTTAGTTTTTTTTTTGAATAAACAGCAATTCAAATTTCTAATTGTCTTTGGCAATTTGTTATATACTAAAGGTGCCATGTATATGACACTTTTGTGCATGAGTGCTGTATTCGATCGTGGTAATTTTACCTTATCATTACCTTAACTTTACTACCGCGTTAATCGAGCATTGAGTAGTGAGTATGAGTAAGTTAACCGTTCGAACTGGCAAAACGCTGTCACAGTACAACTCGCACTCGCGTTTATTCGTGTTTTGGCTGGTAAACGTGTTCACTTCTCAACGTAAGCCATTACAACTCGCACTCAGCAATTTTAATTTCCATACTTGTCGCTAGGTGGCGCTTCTTCGATGCCATATAAATATGAGTTTATGTTAACGCTATCGAGTAGTTAAAAAACTCGCACTAAGCACTCTGACTCACTCACACAAATTTACCTAGGTATTGCTCTAGCAATAACATAACATTAACGTACAGGCACATACATTGCACAAACCGGGGGGTGGGCAGCAGCGCCCCCTGCAGTACAATGCCACCGAACTGCGATCCCCAACCCGCATACCCAGCGTGGGGATTATGGGCATTACCCCCTATGATAGCACAACGTGGCGCTCTTTAGGGGTGGGCTATGTCCAGCAGTGGACTAGTACAGCCTGACGATCGTTCTTCTTCTTCTCTCGTGTAGAAAGCGCCGCCCTCCTCTCAGACATCTCGCTCCCAAAACCGCGCCACTGCGAGCGCGCCGGGTGATGCCTCCATGAGATCCCGCAAACTGCACTGTGGAGCTTCAGGGCGGAAGCTCCTTTCTCGTTCAGTCGTTCACTCAATGTATTACTCATTCACTGACTCACTCACACAAATCTACCTATTGCTCTAGCAATAACATAACATTTACGTACAGGCACATAGGTATGTCCCCACTGTTGGGGCACGGGGCTCTTCCTGCACCGCAGGAAGGTTAGGCCATACTCCACCACGGGGGCCAACTCCGGGTCGGTGGAGGATTGTAAGACAGCGGCGGGCCTTGCTGTCAGAAGTTATCAAGCCGCCCATAAGGCCTCTGACATGACTTAACGACTGCCATTATATGACAGCCGGCATCGACGGCTTAACGTGCCTCGCTAAGCACGGAGGCGCTCGGAAAAATGCCATTAGCGGTAGTCACGGGACGCTCACCCATCCTGCACCTGACCGCGTCTGTAGTTGCTTAACCCAAGTGAATTGATTCCAATCAATCGGTTCGTCTAGGACACCAGCGCTTATAAACAAATGCGCAAGTAATCATGTGGGTACAGTTATATCATTCCGATGTGAAATCTAACTGCAAAGTAGGAGTCGGGGCTTTAAGTGATGCAAATTACTTTAGCCAGATGTCGCTGCCTGTACGTAATACAGAGGATATTGTAAAGAGGTTCGAAATTTCACTGATGCCGGTGGGTCGTCCATTAACTCAGTTGGAAAGAGCGCTGGCGTCGCGGGTTCGAGTCCCGGTATGGGTGCAATTTTTGGCCTCTAAATAGGTTTTTAAAATTGTCCTTAGCACCGGTTAGTGCATTAAAAATAATATAATCCTACCTCATCTGGCTACCAGGTGGAGAAGGCATTCGAGCTGCAGCTTCAGGAGGAGGCGGCGGCGCGCGCTGCGGCCGCGGAGAGGGCCGCCGCAGAGAGGGCCGAGCAAACCAGGAGGAGGGAGGTGCAGCGGATACAGGAGCAGCGCCGGAGGACGGTGAGTCGCGTGTAGCGGCAGCAGAAGTGGCAGCGGCGGGAAGGGAGTTTAGCAGACTTGTAGAGATTCTCGAAAGGAGCAGCGGAGATGGTCGGTGAGATCTTACTCCACGTGTAGTGGCCGTAGAAGTGGCAGTGGCAGGAAGGGAGTTGAGATCCTTAACGGGAGCAGCGGAGATGGAACGTGAGACTTCCTCCACATGTAGCGGCAGTAGAAGTGGCAGTGGCGGGAAGGGAGTTGAGCAGACTTGTAGAGATTCTCAACAGAGCAGCGGAGATGGTCGGTGAGATCTTACTCCACGTGTAGTGGCAGTAGAAGTGGCAGTGGCGGGACGGGAGTTGAACAAACATGCAGAAGTCCTTAACAGGAGCGGCGGAGATGGAAGGTGAGGCTTTTCCTCGGAGTTGGGAGTTGAACAAACACGCTGCGCATGAGCAGCGGTGACGCCCATGAGTCATTATTATCATAGAATTAGTAATACCATTAAGGTATTACTAATTCCATAGCTGCGGCTTTAGAACCACCTAGATTACGTCGTGTACAGCTGCATAGCTGACTATTGGAACAGTATAACCAATACCGCCCTCTCTTTCCAGCACGCGGAGCACGCGACGTCGGAAGAGGCGCCCCCCGAGGCGGCGGCCCCGCCCCCCGCGCCCGCGCCCGCCCCCACCCCCGCCTCGCCCCCGCAGACCTCCGCGTCGGCCGTCAAGCGCGCGGAGAGCATGCAGGTATGTTTCCAGAAGTTCTCCCATGTGGGGCCTCGGGCACCCAAGGGATCCCTTCGGGAGGCCCGCAGTGACATCGGAGCACTGCTGGCTTTCTGGAAGTAGATAGGCCGGCTGGAGTAAACTCACAGTAGCCCCACTACCTTCGTTATCAACCCTTGTATGTCCCCACTGCTAGGCCACGGGTCTCTTCCTGCATCGCAGGAAGGTTAGTTCATACTCCACCACGGGGGCCAAGTCCGGGTTGGTGGAGGATTGTAAGACTGCGTTGCTTGCTATTGCTTAACCCAAGTGATTGGAATCAATCACTTGGGTTAAGCAATAACAGGCGCGGTCAAGTACAGGATGGGTGAGCGTTCCGTGACTACAGCTAGTGGCATTTTTCCGAGCGCTTCCGTGCTTCGCAAGGCACGTTAAGCTGTCGGTGCCGGCTGTCATACAATGGCAGGCGTTAAGCCATGTCGGAGGCCTTATGGGCGGCTTGATAACTTCTGAAAGGCCTCACTACGTGCACTGGCCCAATCGTGAGGCTAAGTGCGGAAATTTCGGGTCTAAATAACTATCTAACTGGTGCGTCGACCACTCACTGTCATCTCGACGAATGTAAAGCGGAAGTGCCGTCTACAAAGCGCACCTTCTGCTAAGTGTACCTTCTGCTAAGCGCACCTTCTGCTAAGCGCACCCTCTACTAAGCGCACCCTCTACTAAGCGCACCCTCTACTAAGCGCACCCTCTACTAAGCGCACCCTCTACGAAGCGCACCTTCTGCTAAGCGCACCTTATACTAAGCGCACCTTCTACTAAGCAAACCTTCTACTAAGCACACCTTCTACTAAGCGCACCTGCTACTAAGCGCACCTTCTACTAAGCAAACCTTCTACTAAGCGCACCTTCTACTAAGCGCACCTTCTACTAAGAAAACCTTCTATTAAGGAAACCTTCTACTAAGGAAACCTACAAAGCGCACCTTCTGCTAAGCGCATCTTTTGCTAAGCGCACCCTATACTAAGCAAACCTTCCCCCTGTGCAGGTGTCGACGAAGGCCCCGAAGCGCACCCCTTCGTTCACGACGCGGCGCCGCACGCAGAGCTTCCGCCGCCACCGCCGCCCCGACGGTGCCGAGCTGCCGCCCCTCGAGATTGAAGGTACCGCCCCCGGGTCAGATAGTGCACCCTAGCCCAGACAGCTGAGCTGCCGCCCCTCGAGTTCGAAGGTACCGCCCCTGGGTCAGATAGTGCAACCTAGCCTAGACAGCTGAGCTGCCGCCCCTCGAGTTCGAAGGTACCGCCCCTGGGTCAGATAGTGCAACCTAGCCTAGACAGCTGAGCTGCCGCCCCTCGAGTTCGAAGGTACCGCCCCTGGGTCAGATAGTGCAACCTAGCCTAGACAGCTGAGCTGCCCCCCTCGAGATCGAAGGTACCGCCCCCGGGTCAGATAGTGCACCCTAGCCCAGACAGCTAAGCTGCGCCCCTCGAGATCGAAGGTACCGCCCCGCGGCTCAGATATTGCACCCTAGCCCGGATAGGAACTACCCACTGCTTAGACAGCTCGTTACTTTGTTGCGACCATATAGTTGTTATATAGGAAGGATAGGATTCGTAACGAACGCATCCGACAGAGAACCAAAGTTATCGACATAGCTCAGGGAATTAGCGAGCTGAAGTGGCAGTGGGCTGGCCATATCTCGCGAGGAACCGACAACCGTTGGAGTAAACGTGTTCTTGAGTGGAGACCGCGACTTGCCAAACGTAGTGTAGGACGCCCTCCGACCAGGTGGGATGACGATCTGCGAAAAACTGCCGGCAGATTGACTGTTATCTGGCAATACATCCTATCACTAGTTTGTCAACTTTACAGTGATGACAAAAACATATTTTATATTCCATAGGCAAATAAGATACGAGAAGTTGAATGAAGTCAATTTACGTGTGAATTTTTAAACATGTCAATATCTAACAATAACGCTCGGTAAAGCTCGGCTTTATGACGCAACGAAGACAAAAAGTTTAGTGTTTTGTTTGTCCATAAAAATGAGATAGGAGGTATTGCCAGATCACAGTCGAGATGCTGGATGCGGCGAGCTGAAGACAGGGCGCTGTGGCGCTCATTAGGGGAGGGCTATGTCCAGCAGTGGACTACATAATATAGCCGGAAGAAGAAGAAGAAGTTGTTTATGTAACATTTAGATAATGCCGCGGCTGTACCTTCTACGGCGGCTAAGGCACCATTCCCCAGATTCCTAATTTGATAAGGCACCATTCCCCAGCTTCCTATTTGATAAGGCACCATTCCCCAGCTTCCTAATTTGATAAGGCACCATTCCCCAGCTTCCTAATTTGTTAAGGCACCATTCCCATAAGGCAGCTTAAGTAAATTAGCTGCACTTAAGATGGAGGTACCGCCCCGTTGCTTAGATAAATCATAGATCAGTTAGAAGGTACACACTGCACATTGGATAAGGCACCGCCCCACAGATTACATAAACAATCTGCACTCGAGATGTAAGGTACCGTCCCTCGAGTTTGAGGGTACCGTCACTGCTTAAATGACGGCATCGTACCTTACCGTCCCAAAGATTGGGATAAACTATCCGCACTCAAGATGTCTTGCTGTGTGGTGTCGGCCTAGAGAATAGCACCAACGGCTTAACCCAAGTACCCAAAATTTTATCAGGATCCAGTAGGTTCTGGATACTGCTGTGTGGTGTCGGCCTAGAGAATAGCACCAACCCAATTCTTCCCGCGGTTGTCGTAAAAGGCGACTAAGGGACACAAACCGGGGGGTGGGCAGCAGCGCCCCCTGCAGTACAATTCCACCGAAGTGCGATCCCCAACCCGCATGCCCAGCGTGGGGATTATGGGCATTACCCCTTATGATAGCACAACGTGGCGCTCTTTAGGGGAGGGCTACGTTCAGCAGTGGACTAGTATAGCCTGACGACGACGACTCGAGATGTAAGGGTACCGCTCCGCGAGTTTGAGGGGTACCGCCCCACTGCTTAGATAAGCCCCTGTAGCCTAGATACTCGTAGATGGTACAGACCGCTCATAGATTAGATAGAGAACACTTTTTTGTACATAAAAATGGAAATTACACAGATATTTCTTAACCGAAGAGTACAGATGGCGGCCTTATCACTGAAAGTGATCTCTTCCAGACAACCTCTGGATGGACTGGATTAGATAAATTAAAGTATCAGATAAGATTCGATGAACTGCACTAAGATGAAAGGTAGCGCGGCTCGGAGAAGCCACCGCATTTAATGGGTTAATGATGACGATTGCCCCCGCAGGGTTCCTGGAGCGTAAGCATGTGGCCGGAAATCTCAATTCTAAATACTAACTCTAACTGCCACTAACTCTAAGTGTAACTTTCATTTCACTTTCCCCCCCTCCCCCCCCCCCCCCCAGGGCTCCTGGAGTGCAAGCAGTTTGACTTGTAACGTTCATTAAGTCGTTGTTTCTGCGCTACTTTGAATAAAACCTTTTCATTCTTGACGACCTCTGTGGCGTAGCGATAGCGCATCTGCCTACCATGTAAGAGGTCCCGGTTTCGAATCCCGGCTGGAGACAAAAAAAAACACCAGGTCTTGGATGTTTAATGTTTCGGATGTCGTTGTTTCTGGTTCCCACGACACAGGGTATCCTAGGGCGGGGCCAGAAGCAATGCATGTGCTTGTATGAAAATTATACTATTTTTATTTTTAATGCACTAACCCGTGCTAAGGACAAATTTAAAAACCTATTTAGAGGCTAAAAAATTCACCCGTGCCGGGATCCGAACCCGCAACCTCTGGCTATCCGTGCCAGCGCTCTACCAATTGAGGGTTCGAATCCCGGCATGGGTGAAATTTTTAGCCTCTAAATAGGCTTTTAAGTTTTTGTATGAAAATGTTATGTTATTTCATGTCACTCTCACCCCCTAGGGTTCCTGGAGCGCAAGCAGGTGTCCGGCAGCGGCGGCGCGCGCGCAGCCGTGCGCTCGTGGCGCGGCTACCACGCCGTGCTGTGCGGGCAGCTGCTCTGCTTCTTCCGCGACGAGCAGGACTTCGCCAGCTCCAAGGCCGCGGCGCCGCCCGTCGCCATCGCCAATGTGAGTCACTGTGAGCCGGGTGTGTGCTGTGAGTTGGATGTGTACTGTGAGTTGGGTGTGTACTGTGAGTTAGGTGTGTGCTGTGAGCTAGGTGCGTATTTATATACGAGCAGGACGTCGCCAGCTCCAAGGCCGCGGCGCCGCCCGTCGCCATCGCCAATGTGAGTCACTGTGAGCCGGGTGTGTGCTGTGAGTTGGATGTGTACTGTGAGTTGGGTGTGTACTGTGAGTTAGGTGTGTGCTGTGAGCTAGGTGCGTATTTATATACGAGCAGGACGTCGCCAGCTCCAAGGCCGCGGCGCCGCCCGTCGCCATCGCCAATGTGAGTCACTGTGTACCGTGAGCTAGGTGTGTACTGTGAGCTAGGTGTGTGCTGTGAGCTAGGTGCGTACTGTGAGCTAGATGTGTACTGTGAGTTAGATGTGTACTGTGAGTTAGATGTGTGCTGTGAGCTGAAGTGTACTGTGCACTTGGTGTGTACTGTGAAACACTGAATTACTGTGAGACTCGTGTACTGTGAGCTAGGTGTGCCCTTTCATAAGAGCAGGATATCGCCAGCTCCAAGGTGAAGTACATGTGACTTGAGCCGCGACTGTTCGCCCGCAGGCGAGCTGCGCCGTGGCGGGCGACTACATTACAACATTATATCAGAGCATTGCCGAGCATATTTCACTTGAGCCGCGACTGTTCGCCCGCAGGCGAGCTGCGCCGTGGCGGGCGACTACATTACAATATTATATCAGAGCATTGCCGAGCATATTTCACTTGAGCCGCGACTGTTCGCCCGCAGGCGAGCTGCGCCGTGGCGGGCGACTATATTACAATATTATATCAGAGCACTGCCGAGCATATTTCACTTGATCCGCGACTGTTCGCCCGCAGGCGAGCTGCGCCGTGGCGGGCGACTATATTACAATATTATACCAGTTCACTTGAGCCGCGACTGTTCGCCCGCAGGCGAGCTGCGCCGTGGCGGGCGACTACATTACAATATTATACCAGTTCACTTGAGCCGCGACTGTTCGCCCGCAGGCGAGCTGCGCCGTGGCGGGCGACTATATTACAATATTATACCAGTTCACTTGAGCCGCGACTGTTCGCCCGCAGGCGAGCTGCGCCGTGGCGGGCGACTATATTACAATATTATATCAGAGCACTGCCGAGCATATTTCACTTGATCCGCGACTGTTCGCTCGCAGGCGAGCTGCGCCGTGGCGGGCGACTACATTACAATATTATACCAGTTCACTTGAGCCGCGACTGTTCGCCCGCAGGCGAGCTGCGCCGTGGCGGGCGACTACATTACAATATTATACCAGTTCACTTGATCCGCGACTGTTCGCCCGCAGGTGAGCTGCGCCGTGGCGGGCGACTACATTACAATATTATACCAGTTCACTTGATCCGCGACTGTTCGCCCGCAGGCGAGCTGCGCCGTGGCGCGCGACTACATTACAATATTATACCAGTTCACTTGAGCCGCGACTGTTCGCCCGCAGGCGAGCTGCGCCGTGGCGGGCGACTACATTACAATATTATACCAGTTCACTTGATCCGCGACTGTTCGCCCGCAGGCGAGCTGCGCCGTGGCGGGCGACTATATTACAATATTATATCAGAGCACTGCCGAGCATATTTCACTTGAGCCGCGACTGTTCGCCCGCAGGCGAGCTGCGCCGTGGCGGGTGACTACTTTACAACATTATATCAGAGCACTGCCGAGCATATTTCACTTGATCCGCGACTGTTCGCCCGCAGGCGAGCTGCGCCGTGGCGGGCGACTATATTACAATATTATATCAGAGCACTGCCGAGCATATTTCACTTGAGCCGCGACTGTTCGCCCGCAGGCGAGCTGCGCCGTGGCGGGCGACTATATTACAATATTATATCAGAGCACTGCCGAGCATATTTCACTTGAGCCGCGACTGTTCGCCCGCAGGCGAGCTGCGCCGTGGCGGGCGACTACATTACAACATTATATCAGAGCACTGCCGAGCATATTTCACTTGATCCGCGACTGTTCGCCCGCAGGCGAGCTGCGCCGTGGCGGGCGACTATATTACAATATTATATCAGAGCACTGCCGAGCATATTTCACTTGAGCCGCGACTGTTCGCCCGCAGGCGAGCTGCGCCGTGGCGGGCGACTATATTACAATATTATATCAGAGCACTGCCGAGCATATTTCACTTGAGCCGCGACTGTTCGCCCGCAGGCGAGCTGCGCCGTGGCGGGCGACTATATTACAATATTATATCAGAGCACTGCCGAGCATATTTCACTTGAGCCGCGACTGTTCGCCCGCAGGCGAGCTGCGCCGTGGCGGGCGACTACATTACAATATTATACCAGTTCACTTGAGCCGCGACTGTTCGCCCGCAGGCGAGCTGCGCCGTGGCGGGCGACTACATTACAATATTATACCAGTTCACTTGAGCCGCGACTGTTCGCCCGCAGGCGAGCTGCGCCGTGGCGGGCGACTATATTACAATATTATACCAGTTCACTTGAGCCGCGACTGTTCGCCCGCAGGCGAGCTGCGCCGTGGCGCGCGACTACATTACAATATTATACCAGTTCACTTGAGCCGCGACTGTTCGCCCGCAGGCGAGCTGCGCCGTGGCGGGCGACTACATTACAATATTATACCAGTTCACTTGAGCCGCGACTGTTCGCCCGCAGGCGAGCTGCGCCGTGGCGGGCGACTATATTACAATATTATACCAGTTCACTTGAGCCGCGACTGTTCGCCCGCAGGCGAGCTGCGCCGTGGCGGGCGACTATATTACAATATTATATCAGAGCACTGCCGAGCATATTTCACTTGATCCGCGACTGTTCGCCCGCAGGCGAGCTGCGCCGTGGCGGGCGACTACATTACAATATTATACCAGTTCACTTGAGCCGCGACTGTTCGCCCGCAGGCGAGCTGCGCCGTGGCGGGCGACTACATTACAATATTATACCAGTTCACTTGATCCGCGACTGTTCGCCCGCAGGTGAGCTGCGCCGTGGCGGGCGACTACATTACAATATTATACCAGTTCACTTGAGCCGCGACTGTTCGCCCGCAGGCGAGCTGCGCCGTGGCGGGCGACTACATTACAATATTATACCAGTTCACTTGATCCGCGACTGTTCGCCCGCAGGCGAGCTGCGCCGTGGCGGGCGACTATATTACAATATTATATCAGAGCACTGCCGAGCATATTTCACTTGAGCCGCGACTGTTCGCCCGCAGGCGAGCTGCGCCGTGGCGGGCGACTACATTACAACATTATATCAGAGCACTGCCGAGCATATTTCACTTGAGCCGCGACTGTTCGCCCGCAGGCGAGCTGCGCCGTGGCGGGCGACTACATTACAACATTATATCAGAGCACTGCCGAGCATATTTCACTTGATCCGCGACTGTTCGCCCGCAGGCGAGCTGCGCCGTGGCGGGCGACTATATTACAATATTATATCAGAGCACTGCCGAGCATTTTCACTTGATCCGCGACTGTTCGCCCGCAGGCGAGCTGCGCCGTGGCGGGCGACTATATTACAATATTATATCAGAGCACTGCCGAGCATATTTCACTTGAGCCGCGACTGTTCGCCCGCAGGCGAGCTGCGCCGTGGCGGGCGACTACATTACAATATTATACCAGTTCACTTGAGCCGCGACTGTTCGCCCGCAGGCGAGCTGCGCCGTGGCGGGCGACTACATTACAATATTATACCAGTTCACTTGAGCCGCGACTGTTCGCCCGCAGGCGAGCTGCGCCGTGGCGGGCGACTATATTACAATATTATACCAGTTCACTTGAGCCGCGACTGTTCGCCCGCAGGCGAGCTGCGCCGTGGCGCGCGACTACATTACAATATTATACCAGTTCACTTGAGCCGCGACTGTTCGCCCGCAGGCGAGCTGCGCCGTGGCGGGCGACTACATTACAATATTATACCAGTTCACTTGAGCCGCGACTGTTCGCCCGCAGGCGAGCTGCGCCGTGGCGGGCGACTATATTACAATATTATACCAGTTCACTTGAGCCGCGACTGTTCGCCCGCAGGCGAGCTGCGCCGTGGCGGGCGACTATATTACAATATTATATCAGAGCACTGCCGAGCATATTTCACTTGATCCGCGACTGTTCGCCCGCAGGCGAGCTGCGCCGTGGCGGGCGACTACATTACAATATTATACCAGTTCACTTGAGCCGCGACTGTTCGCCCGCAGGCGAGCTGCGCCGTGGCGGGCGACTACATTACAATATTATACCAGTTCACTTGATCCGCGACTGTTCGCCCGCAGGTGAGCTGCGCCGTGGCGGGCGACTACATTACAATATTATACCAGTTCACTTGAGCCGCGACTGTTCGCCCGCAGGCGAGCTGCGCCGTGGCGGGCGACTACATTACAATATTATACCAGTTCACTTGATCCGCGACTGTTCGCCCGCAGGCGAGCTGCGCCGTGGCGGGCGACTATATTACAATATTATATCAGAGCACTGCCGAGCATATTTCACTTGAGCCGCGACTGTTCGCCCGCAGGCGAGCTGCGCCGTGGCGGGCGACTACATTACAACATTATATCAGAGCACTGCCGAGCATATTTCACTTGAGCCGCGACTGTTCGCCCGCAGGCGAGCTGCGCCGTGGCGGGCGACTACATTACAACATTATATCAGAGCACTGCCGAGCATATTTCACTTGATCCGCGACTGTTCGCCCGCAGGCGAGCTGCGCCGTGGCGGGCGACTATATTACAATATTATATCAGAGCACTGCCGAGCATTTTCACTTGATCCGCGACTGTTCGCCCGCAGGCGAGCTGCGCCGTGGCGGGCGACTATATTACAATATTATATCAGAGCACTGCCGAGCATATTTCACTTGAGCCGCGACTGTTCGCCCGCAGGCGAGCTGCGCCGTGGCGGGCGACTACATTACAACATTATATCAGAGCACTGCCGAGCATATTTCACTTGATCCGCGACTGTTCGCCCGCAGGCGAGCTGCGCCGTGGCGGGCGACTATATTACAATATTATATCAGAGCACTGCCGAGCATTTTCACTTGATCCGCGACTGTTCGCCCGCAGGCGAGCTGCGCCGTGGCGGGCGACTATATTACAATATTATATCAGAGCACTGCCGAGCATATTTCACTTGAGCCGCGACTGTTCGCCCGCAGGCGAGCTGCGCCGTGGCGGGCGACTACATTACAACATTATATCAGAGCACTGCCGAGCATATTTCACTTGATCCGCGACTGTTCGCCCGCAGGCGAGCTGCGCCGTGGCGGGCGACTATATTACAATATTATATCAGAGCACTGCCGAGCATTTTCACTTGATCCGCGACTGTTCGCCCGCAGGCGAGCTGCGCCGTGGCGGGCGACTATATTACAATATTATATCAGAGCACTGCCGAGCATATTTCACTTGAGCCGCGACTGTTCGCCCCGCAGGCGAGCTGCGCCGTGGCGGGCGACTACACGAAGCGCGCGCACGTGTTCCGCCTGTCTCTGGCCGACGGCGCGCAGTACCTGTTCGCGGCGCCGTCGCGCGCGCTGCAGCAGGACTGGGTGGCCAAGCTCAGCTTCCACGCCGCGCTGCCGCCGCAGCTGCAGCTCACGCCCTACGAGCAGCACGACGACTTGAAGAAGCGGCTGCTGCAGTGAGTAGCTCTCATAGTCTCTTGTTTTGATTCTGACTCTGTCTGTGTGTCTATACTGACCTTCTGTGCCGCTTTGCACCCCTTTCTAGCAGATCACGACTTACGAGCAACACGACGACTTGAAGAAGCGGCTGCTGCAGTGAGTGCCTTATCTGTGTCTCTTGTTGTTTTTTTCTGTATAGCTATACAAATCATGGCGCTGCGCAATCCCTTTCGAGGAGTATACGCACTTACGATTGGCCGCTCGTAAGTACGAGCAGCGTACTTACGAGCGGCGTACGCACTTACGAGCAGCGTACTCGCTTACGAGCAGCGTTCTCACTTACGAGCAGCGTACTCACCCTCGAGCAGCGTAATTACAAGCAGCATGCTGTCTTTCTAGCGACGTTTGTATTACTAATAGTACGCTGAATAGGTAAGGGAAATACCTAGCCGCGCGACACAAAGCAGTGTCTGTCATTGTCAGTAAGTTATTTTTCGCCACTGTCGTGAGTAGCCTAAAAGCAGCAGGACTGGGTGGCCAAGCTCAGCTTCCACGCCGCGCTGCCACCGCAGCTGCAGCTCACGCCCTACGAGCAGCACAACGACCTCAAGAAGCGGCTGCTGCAGTGAGTAGCTCTGACAGTCTCTTGTTTTATTTTTCTGTATAGATATACGAAACATGGCGCTGCGCAATCCCTTTCGAGGAGTATACGCACTTACGATTGGCCGCTCGTAAGTACGAGCAGCGTACTCGCTTACGAGCAGCGTTCTCACTTACGAGCAGCGTACTCACCCTCGAGCAGCGTAATTACAAGCAGCATGCTGTCTTTCTAGCGACGTTTGTATTACTAATAGTACGCTGAATAGGTAAAGGAAATACCTAGCCGCGCGACTCAAAGCAGTGTCTGTGGCATTGTCTGTAAGTGATTTTTCGCCACTGTCGTGAGTAGCCTAAAAGCTGCAGCAGGACTGGGTGGCCAAGCTCAGCTTCCACGCCGCGCTGCCGCCGCAGCTGCAGCTCACGCCCTACGAGCAGCACAACGACCTCAAGAAGCGGCTGCTGCAGTGAGTAGCTCTGATAGTCTATTATTTCACCCCTTACTAGCAGTTCACGACTTACGAGCAGCACGACGACTTGAAGAAGCGGCTGCTGCAGTGAGTGCCCTGTCTCTCTTTCTCCTCACACCTCTCTTTTATTCCGATTTTTTCCGGATAGCTTGCATGGCGCTGCGCAATCGCTTTCGAGGAGTATACGCACTTACGAGCAGCGTACTGTCATACGATCAACATGCTCACTTACGAGCAGCGTACTCACTTACGAGGAGCAGCGTACTCGCTTGCGAGCAGCGTACTCGCCTACGAGCAGCGTATTTACAAGCGACATGGTGTCTCTCTAGCGACATATGTCTTATTAACAGTACGCTGCACTATACATAGCGACGCAGCGCCAAGCAATGTCACTCAATGTCAGTAAGTTATTTTTCGCCACTATCTATCGGAAGAAGCCTCCATTCCCAAGCTGCAGCAGGACTGGGTAGCGGAGCGGAGCCCTACGCGCGTCACGACGACCTGAGAAAGCGGCTGCCGCAGGAAGTAGATCCGACTGTCTCTTGTTCTGAATTTCTTTGCGCCGCATCGCACCCCTTACGAGCAACAGCCAACTTCTTCTTCTTCTTCAGGCTTTATTAGTCCACTGCATTAGTCATAGCCCTCCCCTAAGGAGCGCAAGGTTGTGCCATCATTGGGGGGTGATGCCCACAGCCAACTTACGTGCAGCATACTCACTAGCAACGTGCTATGTTCGGGTTGGTTGCTACGGTCAAGCCGGAGGGGGGGGGGGGGGAGATTTAATGGAAGAAAGGGTTTTGTCAAAATATGAATGCACCAATGTGTCAGACGGTCTATAAATAAATAATGCACTGAAATATAATTGTACACAATTTAACAGCGTTGAAGTTAATAGGTCGCGCGTGTAAGCGCTGTGAGCAGAAAACTTTAAGAATGTGTGAGTGGCTTACAAATGCTGACTTACGAACTTGCATACTAACTTAAGGCCTGCGCAGACAAGGGACTATCCCCCGGGTACTTTTTTGTCCGGCGATATAGATCTCTTATAAATTGTATCGAGTAACACGAACGAAGGACTAAAAGTACCCCGTACAAAAAGTCCCTAAGTTACCGAGGACATCAAGAGACCGGAGTGGACAAAAGTTCGGTGTTCTCTTTTAAAACGCTTTGTCTTTTTCAACTTCGTGTAAATTACAAGACAATGTAATCTCAGAATATTTGCTTTCATAGCGGACGCTTCACTCAACTTCTGGGGAATAAAATGACCGCACACCGTAGGCGTTGAGTCCGCGACAAGTACTCGGAGGAGATTTTCTACGATTCAGGGACTTTTGTCCCTCGGGGACAAAAGTCCCTCGTCTGCGCAGGCCTTTACTAACAATATCACGAACAGTACGCGGACTTGACGAAGAGGACGTGTAATTTTTTGGGTGGCAATAAAAATACAACCCGAAATATCTAAACTAAAAATCCAAACAAACTTTGTCACCACCGGACCGAAGCAGTAATTATCCTGAACCCTACCCCGTCAGGAACGCCTCCTCATCATCAGAAGACGAATCCCCGGAGCCGGCGCGCAAGCCGCGCTCGCAGGCCGAGATCCTGCAGGAGCATCGCCAGCGACCACCTGCGCCGGCGCAGCAGCCCGGCCAGCGGGCCTCCGTCACCTCCACGGGGACCATCGGTGAGGCAAAAGTTCACAATTAAAAAGTGAACATTACTGTAGACTTCTTCTCTTTTCAAGTAAGACTTAAATAGTCAAATAGCGGATTGTTAAAGAGTTTACACTTTGCTGCTGAGCTGTTTCTTGGGCAAAAGTCAACGAACGACTTTGTGGCGACCGGCTGCCAAAACTCCCCAGAGTCCCCACTGTCCCGTTACGCCCTTCTTCTGCTACTGCCAAGAGAGGGCGCCACTAGAAACAAGTCATCAGTCGACATTACAAAATGTTAATAATAACTCTTTTAATTTATACATACATACATACATACATACATACATACATACATACATACATACATACATACATACATACATACATACATACATACATACATACATACATACATACATACATACATACATACATACATACATACATACATACATACATACATACATACATACATACATACATACATACATAACCTCACGCCTATATCCCAGAGGGGTAGGCAGAGACCAGGGACTGCCACTTGCCACGATCCTGACAGATCACCTTCGCTTCATCAACGTTCATAGGTCGTTGCATGCACGCACGCCGGTTCCGGGTACTTTTATCTTTCCCTTTGCTAATACATCCCCTATTTGGTCTATGTAAGTCCGTCTGGGACGTCCCTTACCAGCCCTTCCACTCACATTCGCAATATATATTTGTTTCGTCAATCTTTCTTCCTTCATCCTCTCCACATGTCCAAACCAACGCAACATTCCTTTCTCAATTCTAGTCACTACATCCTCTTTCAGTCCACAACGTTCTCTAATCAGACTATTGCGTATCCTGTCATTCATAGTAACACTACACATACTTCTCAAGGACCTCATTTCAACTGCATTAATTCTACTATCTAGCTTCTTTTGCCACACCCAAGTCTCGCTACCATACATAAGTGTTGGGGTCTTTTAATTTATATAGGTTCCAAAAGTATTAAAATAAAATAATTAATTATAATTAGATATTTCGGCACTGATAGTGACTTATTACAGAAATACCTTACAAACACGAGGCATCCTCCGTGCCCATTGATTTAATTAATAAAACTATCTTAACATCAATTTAATTTGGCCACAATTCTCTCGTAGAATCGACGGTGCTGCCCTCACTACCTCCGCGCCAGCCTGAAAGCCGAGAAGACGATAGTGACGTCATCATGAGGTGAATATCATTCTGTTTATACCGTGTGTGGCGAGCACATGTCAACTCTGCGCGCGCACTACAAACTCCAGCATTCCTGCATCGCGCAATCAAAGTGTTTCAATGACATACATAAATATAACGTCCGACTAACAACAGTTGGACCGGCCGTCCCCAGGCATACGATCTGCCTGGCGGGAAATTTCCCTTTACAGTGAAAGAGATCGATCACCCGCTCATCCCTATAGTGGTGACCCCGACGTCATCCTAACATCCTAAGTTATTTATACAGCGTCCAGTGCCACCTTAACTCACGCTAGGTGGGTGAAGGGACCGCTTGGACGCTACAGTGTCTGGAACTTTGTTTTTAGAAGGTATAGGCTTGCCCAGCACCTATACCATCCTGACAGCTTAGTAAGACTAGACCTCAGGAAAGACTAGTCAATGCGAGCGTAGTCGACCAAGTTTAAACTAAAATTCAAATCAATTTAAATACGTTTAAATTGATTTGAATTTTAGGTACGAACTAGATAGATAGATAGATAAATAACACTGTTTTGTACATAAAAATGGAAATTGCACAGATATTTCTCAACCTAAGAGTACAGAGGGCGGCCTTATCACTGAAAGTGATCTCTTCCAGACAACCTTTGGATGGGCTAGATTAATACATTAGAGAAGGAAGTAGATGTACAAAAAAAACATAGAAAACGATAATTTCAGAGGTACCTATATAAATGCATGCCTCAATAACAGTTTGAATAAATAAATCTGGTGTCAGTATTAACTGCAGCCATAAATAAGCAGGTCTCCTCACACTGTCTTTTCCGCGTTGCAGGAACTCAACACAGGCGAACTGGGGGCGGTCGCGGTTCTCAAACGGACGTGATATCAATGCAGAGTTCATCCGCTCGCAGCAAGGTATGAACCCTGGACCTTGGGCTTAGAACCTACTGTCGCTGTTAGCTCAGGGTCTTGTTGTCGAGATAAATAAGCAAGTGGACTGTATATATAAATTGATGGTTTAATTGGAAATAGAAGAGAATTCAAAAATAGTGTGTATCGACACGTCGGATTTGGCCTGCGGGGCGCGGGGCACCGCTCAGTGACGTAGGGCTCCAACAGCCGTCGTCAGGCTATACTAGTCCACTGCTGGACATAGCCCTCCCCTAAAGAGCGCCACGTTGTGCTATCATAGGGGGTAATGCCCATAATCCCCACGCTGGGCATGCGGGTTGGGGATCGCAGTTTGGTGGAATTGTACTGCACGGGGCGCTGCTACCCACTCCCCGGTTTGTGTCCCTCAGTCGCCTTTTACGACACCCGCGGGAAGAATTTGGATTGGTGCTATTCTCTGGGCCGAGACCACACAGCAGTATCCAGAATCTACTGTATCCTGATTTAATTTTGGGTACCAATGGAATAAAAATCATAACTTGTTTTATAATTAACATAACATGAAATTTACACACAGGCACATACATTGCCTCTGGCCCCACACTAGGATACCCTGTGTCGTGGCAACCAGAAACAACGACATCACAAACATGTGGACATCCAAGACCTGGGTTTTTTTGGCCCAGCCGGGTTTCGAACCCGGGACCTCTTGCATGGTAGGCAGACGCGCTACCGCTACGCCACAGAGGTCGTCAATTATAATACGTCTTTTTCAAAAAAATCATCATCATGATCACCCCATTATGTCCCCACCGAGGGGCACGGGTCTTTTCCAAAGACGCGTTATATAAAAAAAGATAATTTTTTTTCCATTGGCGATGCTAGTTAGCGCCGACTTTGCACTGAATCGAATTGTCATAGCAAACTATGAATACGACCGCGTTACGCAGAAACGTTCCAACCCACAATAAGCAACTTGCGAGAGAAATGGTTTTAAAATTGTGATCATCATATCATCCTCAACTCATTAAGCCCCCACCGAGAGGCACGGCTCTCTTCCCTGAGGAAGGTATAGGCCATACTCCACCACGAGAGCCAAGTTCAAGTTGGTGGAGGCTTGCAAGACTAGTGGCTGGTCTTACTGTCAGAAGGTTTCAAGCCGCCCTAAGGCCTTTGTTTTGGCTTAATGACTGCCACAGCACGCAACAACATTTAAAATTGTGATCGCTGGAACATTATAAGGCGCTAAGCCATGAGCGGCTGGATAACTTCTGACAGTAAGGCCCGCCACTGTCTTACAATCCTCCACCAACCCGGACTTGGCCCCCGTTGTGAAGTATGAAATAATCTTAGGATTTTCCGGCGATGCAGGAAGAGACCCGTGCCCCAGCAGTGGGGGCGTACAAGGGTTGATTTTATCTTACATTGGATCATTCATTCACTATTTAATTCCTTTATTCATACACACTTATTGTGGGTTTGAATGTTTCTGCTTAACACGGTTAAATTCTTCCTAGAAATGGGACTCCGAAAGTAGTTCCGTGATATGAGAATAATCCTTGCGATGTATTTTATCTATACTGCGGGTTCAATGCTTTTTGTGAAGTCTGCAATGCTTTTGTGAAGTCTGCGAAAGAAGCACTGGATAAAATATTACAATTTAAATGTAACGGTGTTATTTATATAAATAAGAATGGTCGGGAACTTGATACTGCAGAACAGTTTCACCGCACTAATTTGAATTAGCGAAATCGGTTCAGCTGCTCTCGAGATTTGCGCTTACCAACACATTCAGCGATTCATTTTTTATATTATAGATAGATATTGACCCTATCGTGTAGTGTCAAATTAGTCCAGCGAACTTCGTACCGCCTACCATCGATTCTTTAATTTTTTTAACATTTTTTCTCCGTAAGAACCATCCTCGTGCTTCAAGGAATATTCTAAAAAAAGAATTATCGAAATCGGTTAGGCTGCTCACGAGATTTGCGCTTACCAACACATTCAGCGATTCATTTTTTATATGATATATAGATATTGACCCTATCGTGAAGTGTCAAATTAGTCCAGCGAACTTCGTACTGCCTACCATCGATTCTTTAATTTTTTTAACTTTTTTTCTCCGTAAGAACCATCCTCGTGCTTCAAGGAATATTCTAAAAAAAGAATTATCGAAATCGGTTAGGCTGCTCACGAGATTTGCGCTTACCAACACATTCAGATTCATTTTTGTATTATAGAAGATTTCACAGGTTTCTGAGGACCAGCTCAGATTTTTCGTTGGCGTTTAATAAGTGCTCAGAAAATAATAATTTTTAAATCTTTCGTGTATTTGTTTTTAAAAAAAGGCAATTCAAAATTCACTTTTAAAATAAGACATCAAAACGCTGTCTTGAGCAATATGGCGTCGCATAGAAATTAATGGCATCACAGGTCAGTAAACCAACCAACGTTAAGTCAACTGTCGGGTTCTCGGATCGCTGTATTTACTGACCAGTGACGTCATTTTAGATTAGACCAATCCTGGCCGTTTTCGGTACAATTGCTACAGATAAAAACTTTTTCATAATAAAAACAATTTTTATCCTGTTTTTGTTTAGCATTAATGATCCATTTTTTTAGTATGCCTTAAATTAATTTTAAAACTCATAATTGATACCAACGTATATAACTAATACTTTTTCACAGTATCAAAGAGCCTATTTAACAGCCTTACACAAGCAACGACCTAACCAAAACATCACAGAACTTAACACCCCGATTTCCCAACAAAACACGCAAACAGCTGACAGCGCGCCGCCATTGCCCTCGACCGGCCCGCCCGCCATTCCCGAGCGCGGCCCGAACATTCCCGAGCGGCAGCCGACCATCCCCGAGCGAAACCCGACCGCTCCCGAGCGCCAGCCGAGCGCCTCCGATCAGAAACAATCCGTCACGGCTCTGGTGAACAGCTACCAGCAGAGAATGAGTCGCAGCTCGGAAAACAATAATGCCGCGAGGAACAGCGGATGGCAGGGAGTCGAGAGGCAGAACAACAACTGGCAGGAGACGACGCAGTTTTATACGAGCGGCGATGTCGGTTAGTCCGTGGTCCGTTGGGGTTTGGACGTGGCGGGGTGTAGGTTTGACGCGCTTGGCGAGAAGTAATTTTCAGAGTGGTATTCATACTATGACTTCACAAATAGAAAGAGTAAAAATGTATTTATTTGACGACACAATACTCAAAGCAAAACAAAAAGAACATACATAAATCCATTACATAAAAAAAAATTACACAGAAAGCAAAAAAAAAACACAACTAAAAAATAAATCGTTTTTACAACACGACAAAAAAAAGGAATATACGCGTCAAATTGATAACCTCCTCCTTTTTTGAAGTCGGTTAAAATCAAAATAATGTACATACATAGATTTTAAGTATTGAGCACCCAAAATGGGCCTGACTCAGCATAAGTCGCCCCCATTTTGGGGGCTCAATACTTAAAACCTAGGTATGTACATAACTTAGACAACAAAGTCGTTGGTACGTGCCCGCACTGGAAATAGAACCTTGAACTCTTGCTTTAGGGTCCATTGTTCTACCAACGAATAAAGAATATTCTTATCTTATTTTAATGGTTGTCTAGTTTAGATACAGCATTGAAAAGCATTTCTCTACTACGACTGCACGTAATTTTTTCCAATCAATCATCAATAGATAAAATAATATTTTAATTGACTTATAATATAATTTATTCACATGACAAATGTTAGTTACTAGATAAATTAATTGTTGTCATATAGAGACCTCTGTTGCCGAACTAAAATAATTTCGATATCAACCCTTTGTACGTCCCCACTGCTGGGGCACGGGTCTCTTCCTGCATCGCAGGAAGGTTAGGCCATACTCCACTACGGGGGCCAAGTCCGGGTTGGTGGAGGATTGTAAGACAATGGCGGGCCTTACTGTCAGAAGTTATCAAGCCGCCCATAAGGCCTCTGACATGGCTTAACGAATGCCATTACATGACAGCCGGCACCGACGGCTTAACGTGCCTTGCGAAGCACGGAAGCGCTCGGAAAAATTGCCACTAGCGGTAGTCACCGGACGGTCACCCATCTTGCACCTGACCGCGCCTGTTGTTGCTAAACTCAAGTGGTTGATTCCAATCGACTAGGACACGAGTGGAATCAGTAATTAAATACTTCTAATCGATTCGCCACAAAAAAAACGTGTCAACTTATATCCCTGCCACATTGTAGATATGGACAGTAGATGCTTGCCTCTTGGTATGAATTATTCTGGATTTATATACTCTTGATCTTTGTATATTTGTATCTTTTGGGTGGTTTATACAAGTTTTTTTTTTTATTTCTTCTCTTGGTTGTATTTAAGTGCTATTTTAAGTAGATACTAACCTATTTATGTTTCAAAATTATTATTATATTTCTCTTGCGACTATATTCAGTTCCTTCGCTGTTACTAACGCCGTAGTTTTAGAAATGTATTTAGTTATTAAAACAATATTCGGTTAGTATTTTAAGTTTGTCAACTAAAACTTTCGTTTTCGACTTAATCCGGAATCACTTACTTGGATTTTGGTCGTAAGAGTCCGACTAGGTATAAGTGAATGATTCCGGAATTAAGTTACTTTTAAGTCTGCTGTTACATCAGGCATTCTGTAATAATTGCTCTCATTATCTGAAATTTTTAGGGATTTTAATAAAATGTGCAGTCTTTTGATAAATATGATCTCAGGAAGTGATATTATGGAATAAAATTACGGACATTATAAATAGCTTTTAGTTTTCCAATACAATGTTTTTATTAACAATTGTTTCCAACGTCATTAATTTTAGTAAAAAATATTCTCAATCAATCTACATGTTTCGTAAGAAAAATATTTGTCTGCAATTTTATTACTCTCAGATCACATTTATCAAAAACATGAAATCATTAAAAATGTTTAGTTGTGCGAGCGAGTCAGCGTTCTTGACGCAACAGCAGCCTCAATTCCGGACTCATTTACTTAATTTTTTATCGGATGACTCCGACCGAGTTCGAGTGATTGGTTCCGGAATTAAGTTACTTTTAAGTTTATACTCTTTAACAGTGACGTCTTAGTGAGGCGAAGAGCCGAACTGTTACGGTTGTGTGTATGTATTTGTGTATACAGTCTATTTATTCTTACTTGTCCAATTTAGTAAACAAGATTCTAACCTTAGAATTGAGATTAGACGCCTGAACTAGACATTTTCTCGCAAATTCATGAACTATCATGAACTATGTTTATAAAATTGGCAGCGTGTTATCTAAAAGAGTGTTCCAGGTTACTTCATTTATGGAAATATGGCAGTTTTGGACTAAAAAGTTACAGTCTACGGGTAGAATCTTGTTTACTAAATTGGACAAGTAAGAATAAAATAATAGACTATTTTTATTTTTAATGCACTAACCCGTGCTAAGGAACCAATTTAAAAACCTATTTAGAGGCTAAAAATTTCACCCATGCCGGGATTCGAACCCGCAACCTCTGGCGGGTTCGAATGATCTGGCACGGATAGCCAGAGGTTGCGGGTTCGAATCCCGGCATGGGTGAATTTTTTAGCCTCTAAATAGGTTTTTAAATAATAGACTATGTTTTCACTTCCCGCTGACAAGGATCGAGCCACCTACTCTACGTCCTTCATCGAGTCACATGTACGTTGCCGTGTTTTATACAGGGTGTGAAAAAAACGCATTGAACCCCCGAAGGCGAGGGGCTCTGCCTAACCGACTAAGCGCAAATTTTTTACCACGGGGAAAACTCTGAATTCGGAAAAACGTCGATATCGGCAATACGGCAATGTTCGAAGGCATAGAAGCTGCGAACTTATTAAATTCAGTCGCTTCATGTACTTACATAGTTACAACAATTTATATTATTTTTAATGCACTAACCCATGCTAAGGACAATTTTTAAAAACCTATTTAGAGGCTAATAATTCCACCCATGCTGGGACTCGAACCCGCGACCTCTGGCTATCCGTGCCGCGCTCTTTCCAACTGAGCTGAGTCGCCCATTAGCTCAGTTGGAAAGAGCGCTGGCACGGATAGCCAGAGGTCGCGGGTTCGAGTCCCAGCATGGGTGGAATTATTAGCATCTAAATAGGTTTTTAAAAAAGAAGACAATTTACATCACTATATACAGTAGCACCCACACTAGGCATAACTAACGTGACCATTTATTTTTTAACTCAAAACGGGACAGTACTTTATTTTAATCAATTAAATAAGAGGTAGTCAATGAATAACTTTTTCTTAATAAATAATTTTAAATAAGTGTTTTTTATAGACTTTTAGTCCGGATTTACTTACGGGTGTTGTTATATCGGTAAATCCGGACTAAAAGCCTACAATGTGTTGTGCTTACGAAAGTTTTAGTTCAAAAAAAGTGTTTTTTATTTAAAATTATTTAGTAAGAAAAAGTTTGATAGCTTAGTTAAAAATTAAAAACTATACCGAAATTTTTAATTATATTTATACTTATCAGAGGAAAAAAATTGCTTTAATATCGCTGGTGATGATTTTATGTAAGAGTGAAACTCCTGGCACTTTTTTTTAGAACTGAAATTTGTAACTGAGTTTTTTCAGATGTTCACAATTTGTTCAGCATAGAAAATACTCTTACTACCTAGCGCATTTTGTAGCAGGCAAACAGAGCATTTTCGAAAACGGGACAATTTTGCGTCCCGGAGTTAATTTCGGGGACACCGGGACTCGTAATTATAAAAAGGGACAGTCCCGTTTAAAACGGGACGTCTGGTCACGTTAGGCATAACCTGTGTTGTGGGTACTAATGCTCTAAATATTTATTTTTATTTATTTCATTATAGACCTGTAAGGGCGGAGGCCCTTACAGGTTTTCCACCTAATACAGCAGCTTAAATAAAAATAACACCACAAAAAAGAAGAAAATCGACATTAACATAAACAAACAAACAAATATACAAACATACAAACAAACAAACAATGCAAAATTAATCAAATTATTCAGATTCACAATCAATTTATAAAAATTCATCAAACATTAAAAATACACATCGATTCATAAAAAAATCATTCCATATTAAAAACGAATTAAAAAACAGTTGCCCAATAACACAATACAAATTATTTGAATTAATTTCAATTTCATTTGGTAGATCATGCCTGAAATATTGTTCGGCTACTAAGTAACAATGTCACTTCAGCCTTGAATTTTGAGAGCGAGCATGTAAATATATCGATACTTGCTTTTTTATCAAACCAATTGAGCAGTCGGATTGCCACGATATTGTCTTAGCTTTTAGTTACAATAATAAAAGATTTAGTAACTCAGTGTGTGTGTGTGTTCGTTCGTCCGTTTGTTTGTTTGTTTGTTTGTTTGTTTGTTTGTTTGTTTGTTTGTTTGTTTGTTTGTTTGTTTGTTTGTTTGTTTGTATAAGAGTGCTAATCTTACTACTTTTCATTTAAATTTTTTAAACGCGTATACCAAACCTTGTATGTCCCCACTGCTGGGGCGCGGGTCTCTTCCTGCATCGCAGGAAGATTAGGCCATACTCCACCACGGGGGCAGAGTCCGGGTTGGTGGTGGATTGTAAGACAGTGCCGGGCTTTACTGTCAGAAGTTATCGGAGCCGCCCATAAGGCCTCTGACATGTCCTTAATAAAGTTTTCCTCGTGGTAGTAGTTTTTCGTAATGACGACCCCCCCATTCTGAGACATCTGATCAGTAGAGTTTGTTACGCCCTGTTTGTATGTTGAGATGATTCGTTGCTTAGCTAAGCTCTCTTGTTTGAACTTAATTATTATATTCTTTTTAATGCACTAACCCGAGCTAAGGACAATTTTAAAAACCTATTTAGAGGCTAAAAATTCCAAATTACAGAGAGTATCAAGAGGTTTGAAATTTCACTGATGCCGGGGAGTCGGCAATTAGCTCAGTTGGGATAGCCCTGGCACGGTTAGCCAAAGGTCGCGGGTTCGAGTCCCGGCATCGGTAGAAGTTTGGGCCTCTAAGTAGGTTTTTAAAACTTAATTATTGTTGTTTTCTGCCATGTTTTTGTGTGTACTTCTTATGTTTTCTCAGTTTCTGACGTGAGAATTTCCTCAAGATTTTAAAATCTTGAGGAAATTCTCACGTCAGAAACCTCAAATCGCGAATGTTTAAACATTCGCGATTTGAACACATTATTAGAATATTTTCAGGGCTTAATCGCGTGGTAATTTATTGCTATATGTATTAAATTAACAGTTTCTGTATTGGCATATCACCTACGAGAACTACCTATCTTTTCAGCTGCATTGCATTAAGTCTCTGTATCATCTCTACATCGCGTTAACTGTCTTTATAATCTAGTTACACTGCGTTAATTCTTTGTATCATAAAGCTACATTGCGTTTACTATTTGTATCATCCAGCTACATTACATTAAATATTTGTATCATCCAGCTACATTGCGTTAACTACCTGTATCATCTAGCTACATCGCATATTTTGTAAATGTTCGTGATTTCCGAGCTTTGTAACTGTGAATCCAAACTCGAAGTGACAGCAAGAAGTTGTTTTTCACGCGTAATTGTTTTTAAAACTAGCACCGTATGTCTTAAATCATGTTAAGAATGCCCCTTTGAAACGGCTAGACAATCCCAAGTCACCCTGTAGTAAAGTACTATTGCGATCACTTTGTCCAAAAAGTCTAGAAATTAAAAGTAAGGCTTTGCTCAAACTTTTTGTGATTTCTTGCACTATTATTATTATTATTAAAATTCTTTATTGCATAAAAATTTTGCACATAGGCGAGTTTAATGCTACTTAGCATTATCTACCAGCTAACCTAAGTTTTGGAGATAAGATTAGCAGGTAGTGCAATATTAAACAACATAAAATTTACTAATTATATCTATTTTATGTATTAACTTAAAAATGTTAGAGGAATATTATATTACATAACAACAAATAAATATGAAATACAATAAATACATAAACATTATCTACATAAGCTTTATTTATATATATATATACCTACAAAATTCCTGGCGATATTGATATGTCTACATGTAAAAAGCATTATGAAAATAAAAACTACAGTCATCATCACATTAAGAAAATGTATTGTGCTCAATCAAAGACAGTAAATGGTCTTTATTTTGGATAGTACCACTAACAAAGTTTCACTTCCAGTTTCTTGATTTTTTGGACAAACTACATTTGCATGGGAATGCCCTCAGCTTTCCCCTCTTGGAACCCTATGACCCACGGTGGGCAGCCGAGCTAATCTCGCCCTTATTCCCAGCAGCATACGGCGGTAATACTACCGGCGGCACGCGACCGGCGTCCGTAGCCGGGGGCTCCCCCGCGCTCGACCAGAGGCCCGCTTCCAGGTGAGAGACTTTCCTATGGTTTCTGTAATGCCTTGTCTCACCCCGAGTTTTTTCGCCGCCCATATCAACCCTTTGTTTGTCCCCACTGCTGGGGCACCGGCCTCCGGGCCAAGTCCGCATTGGTGGATGATTGTAAGCCAGTGGCGGGCCTTACTGTCAGAAGTTATCGAGCCGCCCATAAAGTGTCTGACATGGCTTAACGACTACCATTGCATGACAGCTGGCACCAACGACTTAACGAGCCTTGCGAAGCCCGGAAGTCGAGTAGTCACGGGATGGTCTCTCATCAAGTACCTAACCGCGCGTGTGGTTGCTTAACCCAAGTGATTGACTCCAATCACTCGGTTGCACTAGACCAAGAGCGCTTCCATATCATTCCATTGGGGACCTACAAAGGGTTAATATCATAACGTCGTCGTCGTCAGGCATAGAACATGCTGGACATAGAACGAGCCCTCCCTAAAGAGCGCCACGTTGTGCTATCATAGGGGGTAATGCCCATCCCCACGCTGGGAATGCGGGTTGGGGATCGCAGTTTGGTGGAATTGTACTCCAGGGCGTGCTGCTGCCCACCCCCCGGTTTATGTCCTTAGTCGCCTTTTACGAGACCCGCGGGAAGAATTGGGTATCATACCATTCTGTTCTGATTCCCTCAGGTCATCGGGCGAGTCCGAACTCTCCCTGGGAGGGAACACGCGAGAGAAGAAAGACAAAAAAGGAGTCTTCGGAGGACTATTCAGTCGGAAGAAACGCCCTCAGAGTCACATGTAACATTGCAACTTGTTTCCTCACACACGAGGTCGAGAATTCTTCGTAGTTTTAGAGTATTCTCTGGAGAAATGCAGCCTGATTCTTTAGTCACCAGCCAAAAATCCTCGTTGAGAGTTAGATAGAATAGAACAGAATAGGATGCATTTATTGACATATTAGGACAAAGGGTCGAGGCTCAGCATATTGCAACCAAGTCCACGCAGTGATCTTGGCAGCGCTGATTTTCAGCAAGGACCCTTAAAATTTAAAATAAGATTTAAACCCAATTTCAATTAAAACACACTTGCATCAAGAGAAATACATGTTTAAAAGTCTGTCCTACGATATACATAAACTATTTGAAGAACTGAGTGCCCGGCGCCTTCTTTAAGATTCTCGACCCATAGTTTATTTTAAATTTATTCGCCATTTCGTCCTTATATTGTTTATTAAGTGAAATAGGGGTATATCCTTACTAATATTATAAACGCGAAAGTTTGTACGTATGGATGGATGTTTGTTCTCTACAAAAATATAGCTCATACATCAGAACAACACATAGGCTACAATTTATAAAGGTATTGTGTGAATTGTCCAAAATATGACGATAAGTGTCAAGTACGTAGGAAAAAATCTACCCGATATTGCTACGTAGACGAAGTCGCGGGAGTCAGCTAGCAAAAAATATTTTATTTGGCGCCCCTTTTTTTCAAGACTAGCGACATCTGTTTTTAAATAATTTTCAGAAATTCCCCTTTAATAATTGTCAATCGAATTGTACTAAAGTCATCTACAGGTAGATAAGTGAGCTTTATAAAGCTATTTAGTAGACTTTCGTAAGTCTACTAAATATTTAGAGACTAATATTTAGTCTTTAAATAATATGCGTAGATAAAAAAAATTGACTTGTGACTAAAAAATCAGGTAGTATACTTCAGGTTCTTTTCTAGTATTGGATTGGATTGATCAATTGAATCAATTGGATCTCGACCTGGGCCTTCATTCTCTTACCCTCGGTTTCCCATTCACCCATAATGTGCTAATCTGTCAGTACTTTTTTGTATGCACTTCGCCCAATTGACTGCTGTTAACAGTAGCTTATTAGATTGTCGGCTTATGAAAAATTGGGGGTTTAAATATTAAATAGTGTCAGTCACGTGCCGTGATTTTTTTCATTCCATTGACGCCTAGAAGGGTTGAAGTCTGTTCGCGTTCGCATTGAAGCGGCAGTGAAAATGAAATCGACGCGTTCATGCGATTCTTACTGTAATGTAAAATGCATGCATGCCCTGTCAGTTTTAAGAATCGACATGTTATTTTAGCAAAGCGATTTATTCGAAAAATATGTACGTGCCTTGTATTTTTACATTTTTAAGATTGTATTTTACTTTCTCCGTTGTTGTAAACTCACGCCTGTTGCCCGCCGAAGGGTAGGCGGAGGGAAAAGTAGTTGTCACAAAAAAAACCTTTGGAAAGTGCCTTAGACAAAATGTTAAGGTATGATTGGTGGGACCAATTTACAGAGGACCATACATTTTTTTCTAAATCTTGTTTTCAAACTTTTCTTCTTTTTAGAATAATGTATTTCATTTAGTCCGTTATAAATAGTTATTTTGCCGCATAATCACACCGTTATTATTTTGTATGTAATGTAGGTAGTGTATTTTTGTATTAAGTGTAATTTTGATTCGCCATTTTGAAAGCAATGGTAGTCGTAAGTATTGTTTTGTATAACAATTAATAATTATTTGCTTTAGTTTTTAAATGAAACACGCTATTGCATCGTCTCTCAACATATTACAATGCATACTCCCAAAAAGTACAAGATTGCCTCCACCAAAAGTGAATTTTTAATACGTTTTTGTTGATTTTTACTAGTTTAATATCTGTTGAAGCTTAGAGACGATGCGATGTCCTCAATTTAATTTATATGCGAACGGGCGCCATTACGTATTTTGTGCAAGGGCGCCATCGTGCAGATGCATCATATACCTATTTTACTTGTTAAAAGGGCGCCACGATACGGATTATTCATGTAATTTTCGCAATAACGGCGCATTATGTATTTTACGCGTATAGGGCGCCATGATACAGATGCATCATGTATTTTACCTGGGAGGGCGCCATCATACGAATTCATCATGTAAATTACTCGGACAGGGCGCCATCATCCAGGTGAATCACGATATTTTCGTAAAAAGGCGCCCATTTGCAGACGCATCATGTATTTTACTCGAAGAGGGCGCCATCATACAAATCAACCTTGTATTTCCATTATTGTATTTACATTTTTCGCCGCGGTGTATATTTGACGCCAAGAGCGTAGTTTTAAGCATGTTATTGTATTTTACGCCAACTTATTGTATTTTGAAATAAATCATTATTTTTGAATAGCCTAGACTCTTTTTGTCAGTTGTACCTACTCAATTGACGGCACATAATCTTTCTTTTATAAGTACCTTTTATTGTTTCCATTTTGTCACTATATCGCTCATTTGGCAGAATAATGACGCAAATGTACTTTTTGTCAATTTGAGTTAAGTATGCCAAAACACCCGAAATAACTGTTTACACTTGGGGAAAAAATGACAGTAATGTAGTTTTGTTTTTTATCGCGTGACGGCGCCACTGTCGTTGTGGCATTTGGACAAAGTTCTAACACTTCTGAATGAAACAACGGTCTCTCCTGTAAAATTGGAAAAAGGACATTTGCGTCAATATTCTGCCAAATGAGCGATATATTCTGTTACACTGTTACAAACTGGGAATTTTGTTCCCAGTTTGTCACACAGATGTAAAATTTAAAAAAATGTGTGTTGCTGCTATTATCACATGGAAAATGGCGGGACCATATGAAATAAGCGTGATTATGGCAGGACCACGGCTGGGTGTTTAAAATTGTCTATCTCATTATTTTATATCTTTTTCGTACTATTCGGCACCTAAAATCAGGCTAATTGGGGATGAAGAATTGACGAAGGCAAGCTTGCGGCCTCGAGGGCACCGTCGTAATGTCGCTTGCCTCTCCGTCTTCTACAAGGTGTATTTTGGAGAGTGTGCGCTTTTGGAGAGTGTGACTACACGAACTCATCCCCTTTCTTCCATCAATCGGACCACCAGACGATCGGCTCGAACGCACGCTTTTGTCGTCGAAATTCCGCGAATGCGCACCGAGAGATTCGGAATTCTTTTATAATAAGAACTGCAATGTTGTGGAACACGCTGCCATTTTCCGGAGACATGGGTGTCTTTAAAAGTAGAGGTACCGGCATTTAACAGGTAAGCACGTAACATCGTAGGCCCCGTCTTCACTTACCATCAGAGTGCTTAGTGCGAGTTTGACAGATCCAATCGAATAACTTTACTACCGCGTTAATCGAGCATTGAGTAGTGTGTATGAGTAAGTTAACCGTTCGAACTGGCAAAACGCTGTCACAGTTCAACTCGCGGTTGCAAAACGCGGTGCCAAATCCGGGTTGCTGCAGGATTGTAAGACAGTGGCGGGCCTTACTGTCAAGTTATAAGGCCTCCGACATCTACCATTACATGACAGCCGGCACCAACGGCTTCACGTGCCACGAAGCACGGAACCGCTCGTAAAAACGCCACTAGCGGTAGTCACGGTATGGTCACCCATCCTGCACCTGACCGCGACTGTTGTTGCTTAAATTTTAATGATTGATTGCAATCTCTCCGTTTTACTAGGCCACGAGCGCTTCTAAATGTCCTAAATGAAATCAAAACGTAGTTATACTAGCTCACGCCGCAGACGTTGTTTTATTACACTAAGTAATTATTTGCCTTCGACCTATTCTCAGAAAAAAATACACAACAAGAAATCATAGAAACTGATAAAGCCGTTTCGGGGAAGAGGAGATATCAAATACTGTGACACGAGATATTTAGTACTTTTCTGAACTAAAACTTTCGTAAGCACAACACATTGTAGACTTTTGGTCCTACTTACTATGCTGTTACATATGATTATCTACATAATCATATAAACATAGTAAGTTTTCTTTTTTGTCTGTTTACATGTAAAATGTATTTATTATTAGTATATTACTAATTGGTATGTATATATATATACATATATACCAATTAGTAATATACTATATATATACCTTTGATTGTATAATACTAAGGACTATGTTAACGCGCTCCGCGGTGCTAACATAACCAATGAAATAAAAATCATAACTTACATATATATATGTAAGTTATGATTTACATATATATATATATATATATATATGTAAGTTATGATTTTTATTTCATTGGTTATGTTAGCACCGCGGAGCGCGTTAACATAGTTCTTAGTATTATACAATATATATATATATATATGTAAATCATAACTTACATATATATATGTAAGTTATGATTTTTATTTCATTGGTTATGTTAGCACCGCGGAGCGCGTTAACATAGTTCTTAGTATTATACAATCGGCGGTCTTATCGCTGAAGGCGGTCTCTTATAAACTTGCCGTGGGCGGCTCACTCAGTGCGAGTCGGCGGCTAGGCTTTACCGGTCGGCTCTCGGTAGACATGAACTGTAAGTTCAAAGTGATAATGCGTGTCGTTCCATTTTTATTATGTTTTGGTAAGTGTCGTTTTTTGTAATCTCTTCTACTTCCCCCAATCTCAGTAGATCCATTGACCAGATCCATTATAGATCTAATAATAATAAAAATAATAAAAGCCTTTATTTGCATGCGAATCGTCGTTATCAACCCTTGTATGTTGGGGCACGGGTCTCTTCCTGCATCGCAGGAAGGTTAGGCCTTACTCCACCACGGGGGCCAAGTCCGGGTTGGTGGAGGATTGTAAGAGTCTCTTCCTGCATCGCAGGAAGGTTAGGCCTTACTCCACCACGGGGGCCAAGTCCGGGTTGGTGGAGGATTGTAAGACAGTTGCGGGCCTTACTGTCAGAAGTTATCAAGCCGCCCATAAGGCCTCTGACATGGCTTAACGACTGCCATTATATGACAGCCGGCACCAACCGGCACCGGCGCTCGGAAAAATGCCACTAGCGGTAGTCACGGGACGCTCACCCATCCTGTACCTGACCGCGCCTGTTGTTGCTTAAACAAGTGATTGAATCCAATCACTAGGTTCGCCTAGGCCACGAGCGCTTCATGCATGCGAATAAACAGCATTAATTAACATAGTTTACATTAAAATTACATATTTTAATTTATTACCTATACTTAGTTCTGCCAAACTCGATAAAGAATAGAGGTAAACAAACCAATTTAGGGTTATCACAACTCACGTTTTACAAATCTTCTATTGTTTACATGATTATAGCCTTTTACATGCTAATTATTTATTAACAATTCCTATTGCAGCATATTTCACTATAATCACTCAAATAACATGCATATTACCTTGTTATTTCGAAAAACTATAAAAAATTCGACATTAATATTACGCGACAGCCCTACAGAAAAAGAAACATGGATGAAATTCAGGTGTGACAAACATTTTGGGAAATTTTGTTTATGCCAACAAGTGAAGTTTAGTCGTTTGTCAATACGTGTATATGACATAAGTATATAGCATATATGTGTGACAAAATGGCACAAGACAAAAATATAGATTGCCCCCATATCATTGTGAATTAAATCTGATAGAAATCATATGGGGGCAAGTAAAGGGCCATGTTGCTGCCAAAAGTAAAACTTTTTAAATGGCTGAACTAAATAAAGGTCCTGTTAGATGAGGCAATAAGTAAAATTACTCCAGCAGCATGCCAACGTTGTGTTGAACACGTAATTAAATAAGAGAAGAAAACGCCGAATTTGATGGTGTAATGGATAATGTCATTGATGAATTTATAATTCAAGTCTCCGGAGACACAAATTCATCCTCCTCTTTGGCCAGTGACAGTGATGATTAGTGTGAACATATGAATAAAAATATGTACAAAGAACTTTCTTTTATTGCAATATTTGCAGTAGGTCCCAATCTACTCATTTTCATAGTAGCATCTATAGGTACTTATTAATATTATAAAGTCGAAGAGTTTGTTTGTTTTTTGCTTAAACGCGCTTAATTCTATTAGGAAAATCATGCGGCATGGCTCGCGGAGATGTTTGTTAAATCTGTGTTTCATATTTCATATTTCAGTGTTGTCATATGTCATATTCAAATCGGTTAAGCCTTTCACTATAAAATCATAAACATAAATAATCATTTTACATTAGTAGGAGGAACGATTATTATTTGTATGAAAACGATTTCTAGAAAAGGTTGTTAACATCTGCCTTTTAGGTATAAACAAGTCGTTGCCTAGCAACGGTTTGTTTATCGCCATTCGTTATCGAATTTGGCTCAGAGTGCTTAGTGCGAGTTTGACAGATCCAATCGAATAACTTTACTACCGCGTTAATCGAGCATCGAGTAGTGAGTATGAGTAAGTTAACCGTTCGAACTGGCAAAACGCTGTCACAGTAGAACTCGCAATCGCGTTTATTCGTGTTTTGGCTGGTAAACGTGTTAATTTCTCAACGTAAACCATTACAACTCGCAATCAGCAATTTTAATTTCCATACTTGTTGCTAGGTGGCGCTTCCTCGATGCCATAGAAATATGAGTTTACGTTAACGCGATCGAGTAGTTAAAAAACTCGCACTAAGCACTCAGAGTGCTTAGTGCGAGTTTGACAGATGCAATCGAATAACTTTACTACCGCGTTAATCGAGCATCGAGTAGTGAGTATGAGTAAGTTAACCGTTCGAACTGGCAAAACGCTGTCACAGTACAACTCGCACTCGCGTTTATTCGTGTTTTGGCTGGTAAACGTGTTCACTTCTCAACGTAAAACATTACAACTCGCACTCAGCAATTTTAATTTCCATACTTGTCGCTAGGTGGCGCTTCCTCGATGCCATAGAAATATGAGTTTACGTTAACGCGATCGAGTAGTTAAAAAACTCGCACTAAGCACTCTGGTATAGTAAAAATTATAATTCTTGACAAATTACATGCCATCAAAATTATCATTCACTCTACAAATATTTTTAGAGTCCTATTGCATGCTAGGTCCATTTGAGGACATGATAGGCCATTTTTGCCATTTGCTGAGTACTTAGTGCGAGTTTTTTAACTACTCGATCGCGTTAACGTAAACTCATATTTCTATGGCATCGAGGACGCGCCACCTAGCGACAAGTATGGAAATTAAAATTGCTGAGTGCGAGTTGTAATGGTTTACGTTGAGAAGTGAACACGTTTACCAGCCAAAACACGAATAAACGCGAGTGCGAGTTGTACTGTGACAGCGTTTTGCCAGTTTGAACGGTTAACTTACTCATACTCACTACTCAATGCTCGATTAACGCGGTAGTAAAGTTATTCGATTGGATATGTCAAACTCGCACTAAGCACTCTGGTCGAAATGAAGACCCAATCACCCAGACAAGTCCGGTCAGCTCGGGTGAATTAGACCAAACCTCGCTGGCCCTAGCGAGAGGCCTATCATGTCCTCAAATGGACCTAGCGTGCATTATGGATCAAGTGAGATATTTTTTTAGGTAGATCTATGTTTTATATGGGATCCATATTTTATATGTTACACTCTTGCATCCAAAATGGGGGACGGAGATTCAGCTTTTAACAGATCAACTTTTTCGTTGAACATAGGTGGACAATATTTTAAAGTTTAATATCGAGTACCTATTCAGATGTTTGTCTATCTGTGATCCACGTTTCATACAACTGCGTTCAGCCGTTATTGCATGAGTAACATACATCTTCATAAACTTTCGCACTTTTAATATCAACGCCGCTCCTTATGAACCAATTCCCATACGTAGTTTGATATGAACCCTTTGTATGACCCCAATGCTGGGGCACGGGTCTCCCCGTGCCCCAGCAGTGGGGTCATACAAAGGGTTGATCAGGAAGAGATCCTGCATCGCAGGAAGGTTAGGCCATACTCCACCTCGGGGGCTCCAAGTCCGGGTTGGTGGAGGATTTTAAGGGAGCGGCGTGCCTTACTGTCAGAAGTTATCAAGCCGCCTATAACTCCCCTGATACGGCTAGTATGCCCTAGTCATCGCAGAAAGGCTAGGCCATACTCGGCCACGGGGGCCAACTGGAACTGGATCTGATGAGATTTTTTTTATTGCCTTCAATCTCAACAGATCTCAGTAGATCCATTCACTGGTCAATGGATCTACTGAGATCCAGTTTGGTAAAACGTAGATCTCGATTGTATATCAACCCTTGTATGTCCCCACTGCTGGGGGACGGGTCTCTACCTGCATACTCAATAGAGTCATATTAGTCCGGAAATGTTCGTTTCATTCACTCTATCAGTCGTCTAGTAACCAATCACATTGCAATGGTATAACCCGTGCTACTTAACTCGGCGCCTCGCGCGATTTGATCTTCTTCGCGAGAGATGCGTATTTGACTGTCTCTAACCTCTAACTGGTCTAGCCGTTAAGGCGCTTGGATACGAAGACAGAGGTCGTGTGTTCGAGTCCCACTGGGGGCCACTGTACATTTGCGCAAGTGGCCTCAGTCTGGGTGGTTTTTCATGTTTGTGGCGTCCTTGCCTGGCTACCATAGTACAGGGTATCCTAGTTTGGGACCAGGTCAAGTGACTTTGTTGGGTCCAAGTTATTATTATTATTTTTTATATCCGCGGGTTATACCCCTGGATTGGCATTGTACTGCTATTGCTTTGCTGACAGCCAAATTGAGGCAGGTATCAACCGTTGTCGTGCTTATTTCATTCTACTGAAAAACTATATAAGTATTGGACTCTAGGGCGGATCTCTTTCGCTTCGTCAACATTCATGAGTCATTGCATGAACGCACGCCGGTTCAGGGTAGGTACTTTTTAGCTGAAAGATTTTTTTATATAAATATTTTTATAATAATAATTGCATTCAACTTTCAGTGTTGCCGCTGACACTAGGTTCTGGTGAGTTTTGGACTGCGGTACAAAATGGAATTGATAAGTAAGTAGACTTCCAATATCTGCACTAAAGAATAGATAGATAGACAGACAGACAGACAGACAGACAGACATACGGACGGACGGACGGACGGACGGACGGACGGACGGACGGACGGACGGACGGACGGACGGACGGACGGACGGACGGACGGACGGACGGACGGATGCTTTCCATTTTTATGTGCCATACAGTGTTCTCTATCTAATGGAATTGATAAGTAAGTAGACTTTTATTTCTTAACCTAAGAGTACATACGGCGGCCTTACTACTAAAAGTGATCTCTTCCAGACAACCTTTGGATGAACTGAACTGATAGAATAGAGACGGAAGTAGATGTACAAACAAAACATCCAAAATGGTAATTTTAGAGAGAGGTATATAAATTCATGCCTAAATAACAGTTCTAATAAGTTCCCCTTGGGTTGGAGGCTACGAATAAAATAAATCGGCCAAGTGCAAGGTGGACTCGCGCACGAAGGGTCGTCGTCGTCGTCGTCAGGCTATACTAGTCCACTGCTGGACATAGCCCTCCCCTAAAGAGCGCCACGTTGTGCTATCATAGGGGGTAATGCCCATAATCCCCACGCTGGGCATGCGGGTTGGGGATCGCAGCTCGGTGGAATTGTACTGCAGGGGGCGCTGCTGCCCACCCCCCCGGTTTGTATCCGTTAGTCGCCTTTTACGACACCCGCGGGAAGAATTGGGTTGGTGCTATTCTCTAGGCCGACACCACACGACACACGAAGGGTACGGTACCATTATCTACAGGTATAGTCAACATTTGAATAATAATTGTACTAGAAGATGCGGGTTTTCATGATAGTTACGATGCCCTGCTCAGCTGTACAGGGATGATAAGGCTGTATGATGATGATGTAAAGTCTGATATGCTGTTTCTTGATATTTATTGAACGAGTACTCGCCGAGGCGGCTGATAGAGTACCCTGATATAGGGCTGATAGAAGGCCCGTACAATCATTCTAACTTCCACACAGCACAATTTGTATTTAAATCTTCCGTTCTATGTTGCCATTCATATTGTATGGTCTATTTGGGGTTATGGTTTATGAATAAACATTTCTTACTCGTACTCTCACTCTCACTCTCACTCTCACTATCACTCTTACGCCACCATTCGAATGACCTTTAGCAAACCTGCAGATTAAGTTTTTGTCAGTTATAGAATGTATGATATATTTACTAATATGCAATCACGTCGTCTGTAAAGAAGCTATCAAACCTCCCTTATGGGCGGTTTGATAACTTCTGACAGTAAGGCCCGCCACTGTCTTACAATCCTCCACCTACCCGAACTTGGCCCCCGTGGTGGAGTATGGCCTAACCTTCCTGCGATGCAGGAAGAGACCCGTGCCCCAGCAGTGGGGACATACAAGGGTTGATAACGATAACGAAACCATTAAAACCCCTCATTGGGAATGGACTAAACTTTATGCCCTAGTTAGACATCTAATGAAATGAAAAGGTTTTATTCAAAGTAGCACAGAAACTGCGGCTTTATGAACGTTACAATTCCAACTAGGTGTCCATTTCAAAATCTAGATCATTTTAGAGAAAAAATGGACAAAAAACTCCAAACTTAGTCTTTTCAAAGTCCTTAATTAACAGAGATTGCGTCGTCAGGCTATACTAGTCCACTGCTGGACATAGCCCTCCCCTAAAGAGCGCCACGTTGTGCTATCATAGGGGGTAATGCCCATAATCCCCACGCTGGGCATGCGGGTTGGGGATCGCAGTTCGGTGGAATTGTACTGCAGAGGGGGGCTCCTGCCCACCCCCCGGTTTGTGTCCCTTAGTCGCCTTTCACGACACCCGCGGGAAGAACTGGGTTGGTCCTATTCTCTAGACCGACACCACACAGCTAACAGAGCTTACATTATTTTAAAATGTTTAAAATATTACTAGATACGAAACTTGTTGAAGTTTCGTACAAGTTTCGTAATGTATGTAATATTTTATTATATGTAAGTTTATTGAATTTAAAATATATTTGAGCCATATCATAGTTTTGCCGTATGCACGTTAATCTTTATTTTATTACGGAACAATTACTATGTTGTGTTAAAGTTAAATATTGTCGCGGTCCTATCCCGAACCATCTAGAATAGAGCCTTCTGGAAGCCTATCGAATAGTCGCCGCATGCTGCGTTTTAGTAAACAATAAAACGCTGCAAGCAATAGTGACTCGTATGTCCACTAGTATAAGGTTCAAATCTCTTTGACAAGGACTTTGTTCTAGAGTCGTTGCCGCGTGCACCGAGTGTAGGTACGTACTTGAATGTTCTAGAACCCTTGCCGGCGGATATAAATAGCGGTCGCCGCGGCGCGCTGTCAGTTCCGTTTGGAATAGCGAAGAGTGAACATCGAGCGAACATACCTGCGATACGAGCGATAACCTACGACCTCAGCGATACTATTGGACTTCGATTGGACCTGCGATTGGAATCTACGTGTGGACTTCGTGTCGTGAAGACCTGCAGACCAGACCCTGCGTGAATAAATCCTAAGAAGTTGTCATTGGCGTTTTACATCCAAATCCAGAACCCTAGCCCGTAACATTTGGTGTCAGAATTGGGGAGATGCCACTGACTCCGAGAGAGGATACTTCTGGAGTGAGGACCAGGTCCAGAAGTGCTGCGGAGGCCACGCCCACTGCCCCTCAGGCCACGCCCACTGGCCATAGGGACACGCCCACTGGCCCCGCCCACCAGGCCACGCCCACCGACCAAGCCACGCCCCCTGGCCCGGCCCACCAGGCCACGCGCGTAGTGGAGACACAGCATACCTGCCCAGCGGCTCCGCCTACCGGCCACGCCCACCAGGCCACGCCCACCGCCCCCGTGCACCAGGCTCCGCCCACCGGCCTTGACCACCAGGTTTCACCAACCGACCAACAGGCTCCGCCTCGTAGCCACGCCCACCTGGCCACGCCCACCGAAGACATTAAACCTCAGTCACGTACAATGGAGGTTTTGGATATGTCGTGCCTGATGGCAATGTTGAAGGGCATGCGAGAAGAACAGAGAGGCCTGCGAGAAGAACAAAGAGGCCTGTGAGAAGAACAGAAGGCAGATCAACAGGTGATCCTTTCTGCCGTTACAAAGTTCAGTGATACGGTCGCTAAGCTACATGAACATGTAGAGGTAGTGACCGAACGGGTTACCAAATTAGAGGAGGACCTACAAAGTCTGAAAAACGGCCTCACTGGTCTAGAGCAGGAAGTTCGGCGTATAAAAGCTGCTGGAGTTACGTCCAGCGGAGTTGTCAGCCAGGGGCCTAAAGTGAAGGTGCCTCCGTACGATGGTACTACATCTTGGGTCGCCTACCGACAGCAGTTCCAGACTGTCGCTGCTTCAAACGGGTGGACGGACGAACAGAGCCTGACAGCCCTCACCGTCGCGCTCAGAGGTTCGGCTTTATCTGTCCTGGAGGCACTGCCCACCTCAGGCAGCGAGTTCAAAGATCTGCTAGAGGCACTTGAGGCTAGATACGGGGAACGACACCTGAAACACGTTTTTCGTGCCCAGCTTCGCGACCGGACTCAGCGCCTGGGTGAAGGACTTCAACAATGGGCGTTGGAAATTGAGAAGCTGGTTCGAAAGGCGTACCCTTCTGCTGATAGTAAGATGGTGGACACGAACATTTTATAAGCCTTCGTCGACGGGAACAGGGATCTTGAAATTAGGGCTGCAGTAAAGCTTCGCCACCATTCTTCATTAAAAGAAGCTCTGGCACACGCCCTGGAAGTTGAAGCTGTGTGTCATGATATCCGGCAAGGGTATAAACTTCGAGAAGTTAAGGAGGAGGTCAAAGAGATCAAGACACCGCCCAAGAGGAACTCCGGGCCCATGTGTTACAAGTGTGGAGAAAGAGGGCATCTGCAGTTCACGTGTCCTAAGAAGGAAAGGCAACCGACCAAAACAGATGACAGACTGGGTGCGCGCCTCAACAAAATGGAGCAGCGTTTTGAAGAGTTCGTAAAGAAGCATGACGCTCCGGCCTCCACTGTGAATCAGGGAAACGAAACTAGGATTCCGAGGCGAGTACTGGCTGGGGCGGAGAAAGCCCAGGTAACCAGAATCTCACAAGTATGCAATGGGAACAAATTGTCAAGAAGGCCGAGTACTGAAGAGTGCAAGCACCGTGCCAATCAAGACACAAAGGAACTGCCATTGAGGTTGACAAGAATGAGTCCATCGAGATCTTGGGAAGATGAGGCGATGAAAGAAGCACAGGAAGATGACGAAGATGACGAAGATGTACGGCTCATTGTCGCATGGAAGAAACGAGGCGAGGACAAGCCAAGATGGTGCGAAGTGGCTCCTACTAGTGCTGTCACCAAGGCATACTGGGCTCAATGGGACAGTTTTATTCTTCGGAACGGAATACTTTACCGAAAATGGGAGAAACCCAACGGCAGAGAGTTCCATCTTCAGATAGTTGTCCCAAGAGATAAGGTACAAGATGTCCTCCGTGAAGTACATGACGGCGTGTCAGGTGGACATTTGGGCGAAAAACAGGACTTTAACAAAGATTCGAGAAAGGTTTTACTGGCTCCATTGTCGAGAAGATGTGCAAGATTGGTGCCGCAAGTGTGCTACTTGCGCCGCGGTGAAAGGCCCATCAACTAGAAGCCGAGGAAATCTGCAACTTTATAACGTTGGTGCGCCATGGAAACGCATTGCAGTTGATGTGGCTGGACCGTTCCCAGTAACGGAATCAGGAAATAAGTATTTCATGGTAGTTATGGATTACTTCACTAAATGGCCAGAGGTATTCGCCATACCCAATCAAGAAGCCACGACTGTTGCCTCCAAGTTGTTTGAGGAAGTAGTTTGCCGGTTTGGTGTGCCCTTGGAAATACACTCCGACCAAGGCAGGAACTTTGAGTCTCAAGTATTTCAAGAACTCTGCAAAATATTGGGAATGCATAAGACTAGGACCACCCCATATCATCCTCAATCTGACGGCATGGTAGAAAGATTTAACCAAACACTTGAGAGACATTTAGCAAAAGTCGTTGACAGGCACCAGAGAGACTAGGACAAATACATACCGCCATTTCTTCTGGCCTACAGAACGGCAGAACATGAAAGCACGAAGGTAACCCCGGCGCGTGTAAATTTTGGCCGAGAACTGAGAATACCAGTAGATCTGCTGACTGGAGGCCCTCCTGACGACTCACGTTCTCTACACGACTACATTTCCGAGTTACGTGAGAAAATGCGAGAGATTCATGCCATAGTACGGGAAAACGGATTGGAGTCGAGTGAAAAGATGAAGACTAGGTATGACCGCCGAGCAAATACAAGCGGCTTCGAAGAAGGAGCACTGGTCTGGCTTCACAATGTAACTCTACGAAAAGGAAAATCTCCGAAATTGCAGACAAGATGGGAGGGACCGTACAAAGTGGTAACTCGGTTAAATGACGTGACGTACCGAATTCAACGGCAGCCAAGAGGTGCACAAAAAGTGGTTCACATCGACCGCTTAGCTTCTTATCACGGCAGTAATGAAGATGCTCGGGACGAGCATCTCTAAGAGGGGAGCAGTGTCGCGGTCCTATCCCGAACCATCTAGAATAGAGCCTTCTGGAAGCCTATCGAATAGTCGCCGCATGCTGCGTTTTAGTAAACAATAAAACGCTGCAAGCAATAGTGACTCGTATGTCCACTAGTATAAGGTTCAAATCTCTTTGACAAGGACTTTGTTCTAGAGTCGTTGCCGCGTGCACCGAGTGTAGGTACGTACTTGAATGTTCTAGAACCCTTGCCGGCGGATATAAATAGCGGTCGCCGCGGCGCGCTGTCAGTTCCGTTTGGAATAGCGAAGAGTGAACATCGAGCGAACATACCTGCGATACGAGCGATAACCTACGACCTCAGCGATACTATTGGACTTCGATTGGAATCTACGTGTGGACTTCGTGTCGTGAAGACCTGCAGACCAGACCCTGCGTGAATAAATCCTAAGAAGTTGTCATTGGCGTTTTACATCCAAATCCAGAACCCTAGCCCGTAACAATATTATTTCAGTTGTGTTAAAGTTAATTACTATGTTGTGTTAAAGTTAAATATTTCAGTTGTGTTAAAGTTAAATACTATGTTGTGTTAAAGTTAAATTTTTAAAGTTCAACCCGAATGGAGAACTGTGTCTCAAGATACAATTTAATTTGGTTTGGGGGTCAGAGTTACTTTATACATTGTTATTTTTTATTCTGCGCAATAAACATTCTTCATTTTCATTTACAATTATTATAAAACATGAACTCATGCACCCGACTTTGACATTGTCTAAAACACGACTTTTTCCAAACTCGTCTCCTTTTTGACTTACCATCTTTTTACTTTGTCTCTTTTTTTAAATTGACTCTTTCCTAATTCGTCTCCTTTTTAACTTGCCGTTTTCTTACTTGCCCGCCGTTTTAAAGTTTTCTCTTTCCTAACTTGACTCCTTCCTAATTCGTTTCAAGTAAAACTTGGTGCATTGCTGTCAGTCGTCCGGAGGGCTCATGCATTGTATTGGCTTTAATTCCAGACATCATTGTCATCTAAATAATCCTTTATGTTGTATGTAGTAGCCCTTTTGGCACTAAGTGTACTTAATACATTTTTTGAACCGCGTTTCAGGCAAGCTAAATATAATATCTTCAGGGACTTCAATGCCCCATGAATGATGTATTAACCGTTGCCAGCCTAAATCTTGAGAACGAAAATGTATGTTTATTTCTACTCGTAGTAGGCATTAGTTGGGTACCTAAAGTTTTAAAGTTACTGATAGGTGTAGTTTTGACTGTTGCCGTTTTCAACGTATCAAGCAACATGTTTAATAGCTGCGCAAAAATAAACTTAACCCTAAAACTCGATCCGGACTGAGGTCAGCGATAATAAGTGTGATAGTGTGAAAAAAACGCAGTCGGTTCCTTCTTTGACACACGTCAACAAAGTGGTTGTTTAAATACCTACGGTAAAGCATCGATATCCACCCTTGTATGTCCCCACAGCTGGGGCACAGCAGGAAGGCCTAACCTTAGGTTAGGCCATTCTCCACCACGGGGGCCAAGTCCGGGTTGGTGGAGGATTGTAAGACAGTTGCGGGCCTTACTTACTATCAAGCCGCCCATTGGGCCTCTGACATGGCTTAACGACTGCCATTACATAACAGCCGGCACCAATCGCTTAACGTGCCTTGCGAAGCACGGAAGCGCTCGGAAAAATGCCACTAGCGGTAGTCACGGGACGGGCACCTATCCTGCACCTGACCGCGCCTGTTGTTGCTTGACTCGCTAGGCCACGAGCCCTTTATTTTATGAAATAATTATATAATTATACAACATAAATAAAACCCCGCTTTTTTCTGTCTTTCCAGTTCATTATGATATTTACATCAGATGTGGCCTGATGAATAACTATTGCTTTAAGTATTATCTTTGCTTTAAGCTTTCATTTAGTTTAGATGGACTTTTAAAATGTTACCCATCAAATACCTTTATTTACAAAGCCTATAAACACCCCGCTGCAGGGCACAGGTCTTCACTCAGAGAGTATGGGCTTAATTACCACGCGTGGCCACCGCCGATGGGCAATTTCAAGCGTATTTTAATGACTTAATGAATGATGAATGAAGGGATGGACGGATGGACGGATGGACGGATGGACGGATGGACGGATGGACGCATGGACGGATGGACGGATGGACGGATGGACGGGTTTACGGATGGACGGATGGACGGATGGACGGATGGACGGATGGACGGATGGACGGATGGACGGATGGACGGATGGACGGATGGACGGATGGACGGATGGACGGATGGACGGATGGACGGATGGACGGATGGACGGATGGACGGATGGACGGATGGACGGATGGACGGATGGACGGATGGACGGATGGACGGATGGACGGATGGACGGATGGACGGATGGACGGATGGACGGATGGACGGATGGACGGATGGACGGATGGACGGATGGACGGATGGACGGATGGACGGATGGACGGATGGACGGATGGACGGATGGACGGATGGACGGATGGACGGATGGACGGATGGACGGATGGACGGATGGACGGATGGACGGATGGACGGATGGACGGATGGACGGATGGACGGATGGACGGATGGATGATGGACGGATGGACGGATGGACGGATGGACGGATGGACGGATGGACGGATGGACGGATGGACGGATGGACGGATGGACGGATGGACGGATGGACGGATGGACGGATGGACGGATGGACGGATGGACGGATGGACTGATGGACGGATGGACGGATGGACGGATGGACGGATGGACGGATGGACGGATGGACGGGTTTACGGATGGACGGATGGACGGATGGACGGATGGACGGATGGACGGATGGACGGATGGACGGATGGACGGATGGACGGATGGACGGATGGACGGATGGACGGATGGACGGATGGACGGATGGACGGATGGACGGATGGACGGATGGACGGATGGACGGATGGACGGATGGACGGATGGACGGATGGACGGATGGACGGATGGACGGATGGACGGATGGACGGATGGACGGATGGACGGATGGACGGATGGACGGATGGACGGATGGATGGATGGACGGATGGACGGATGGACGGATGGAAGAAAAAAAACCTTATACCAGATAATACTCGTATTTGGACACCTCACATCAGGTTAACCATACTTACGGTGACGTTTGTATGAATTTTATGGTAAATTGAATTTCTTTGTTAAGTAAGAAGCGCTCGTGGCCTAGTCGAACCGAGTGATTGGAAACAATCTCTCGAGTTAAGCAACAACAGGCGCGGTCAGGTGCGGGATGGGTAACTGTCCCGTTCCTACCGCTAGTGGCATTTTTCCGAGCGCTTCCGTGCTTCGCAAGGCACGCTAAGCCGTGGGTGCCGGCTGTCATGTAATGGCAGTCGTTAAGCCATGTCAGAGGCCTTATAGGCGGCTTGATAACTTCTGACAGTAAGGCCCGCCACTGTCTTACAAATCTCCACCAACCCGAACTTGGCCCCCGTGGTGGAGTCTGGCCTAACCTTCCTGCAACGCAGGAAGAGACCCGTGCCCCAGCAGTGGGGACATGCAGGGGTTGAAATCGAAATCGAAGTAAGTTGTATTCAATTAGATATTTTTCCGTTCGGGGTTTTCTGTTATTGAATGGTAGCTGGGGCCCGCGACTTCGTCTACGCAGGATTATTATTTCGAGTAGTTTTTATTAGCGTGGCGTTATGTGATTAAGATGAACATTCAAATGATCACATACATAATTTTTGGGTCGCATTTGAAAAATATACCAGCCTGACAATAGGTATTGTGATGTAACAGTCGCACTATAATAACGTAATAATATTACACTATTTTTTTAATTTTTAATGCACTAACCCGTGCTAAGGAACAAATTCAAAAACCTATTTAGAGGCTAAAAATTTCACCCATGCCGGGATTCGAACCCGCAACCTCTGGCTATCCGTGCCAGCGCTCTACCAATTGAGCCAATGGGCGACTCACGGCATCAGTGAAATTTCGAACCTCTTTACACTATTCTCTGTATTACGTACAGGCAGCGACATCTGACTTAAGCAAATTGCATTACTTACAGCTCCGACCACCTACTTTGCAGTGTTAGGTTTAACATCGGAACGATATCACATGATTACACTATTTTTTATAGTGTAATCTTTATGGGCTGTATCCACATGATTACACTATTTTTTTATTTCTAATGCACTAACCCGTGCTAAGGAACAAATTCAAAAACCTATTTAGAGGCTAAAAATTTCACCCATGCCGGGATTCGAACCCGCAACCTCTGGCTATCCGTGCCAGCGCTCTACCAATTGAGCCAATGGGCGACTCACGGCATCAGTGAAATTTCGAACCTCTTTACACTATTCTCTGTATTACGTACAAGCAGCGACATCTGACTTAAGCAAATTGCGTTACTTACAGCCCCGACCACCTACTTTGCAGTTAGGTTTAACATCGGAACGATATCACTGTACCCACATGATTACACTATTTTTTTTATTTTTAATGCACTAACCCGTGCTAAGGAACAAATAATATAATAACATAATTGTAATTAAGTTATAATTGTAAATACGGTAATTAAGCAATGCAGAGCCCTAATCATAGGCATAGGTAGCTACTGCAGTATGCTAATATAAACTATATTTACCGATTTTTTTAAACATTTCCATTACACATTTTTTGTAAATGTAGCGTGTTTGGCAGCGCACGCGCACGCTAGACTGGCTTGCAGATGGTAGATTTTTTCCTACACTTGACACTTATCGTCATATTTTGGACAATTCACGTACTTGTGAATTGCTTTGTGTCTACTCTGCTTATGTTGTTTTGTTTGTGTACTTTTACGAATGTGTGTGGAAGTGTAAATATAGTAGATTATGCATTAATGGGCGGTATATTGAACCCTGAGCGGAGCGAAGGACTCCGAGTTTACTCCCGAGCGCAGCGAGGGAGTTAAATTTTAACTCCTGAGCGAAGCGAGGGAGTTATGTAGAGTCCTGAGTGAAGCCAGGGGTTCATACCGCCCGAGACTAAGACATGTTTTATTCCAGAGGTGAATACTCTACTTTTCACACCATCTGGGAGACAATAAAAAGTTTAAATTCGTATTTGCAATTCGCGCCTTTTTTTCTTTTTTTTATTAGTGTTTCGCGCGGTCACACGACACAGTAGTTCAGAAAAAAAAAGAAAAAAGGGGTAAGTTTCGAACAACAATTCGAATTTCAAATTGCAATGCGGGGCTTCTTCATAGTTTTCATGCGAATTTTGACATTCTAAATTCAAATCACTTTATTCCCTAGGGAAATTCTTCATTATTATTGCCCTCGAGAGACAAGGCTATGCTTTACGATGATATTTGACGGTACGTAATAAGGCATTGTCGAGCAGGAGGTGTGAAAAATACATTATCTATCTATCTACTGAATATCCTCATAAATTGTAGCCTATATGTTATTCTGATGTATAAGCTATATTACTGTAAAGTTTCCATAAAATCCATCCGGTAGTTTTTACGTAAAAAAGTAACAAACATCCATCCACACTTACAAACCTTCGCGTTTAAGTAGGAATATTTTTTATTTATTTATAACCCACAGCACAAATAATAAATTTTCACTGTTATAAATATGATTTATCGTTGGCCAATTTCGGGCTTTTTTATATTAACATAACTTGGGGACAGGAATTATTATTAATTACAAAATCTAAAGACAGCTAAAAGAAAACAATACTATGAAAAAAAAAGAAAACTTTGAAATACGAAATCAGGCAAACAGAATATTGAAATTAAATATAAAAACATAAAAATCATGACTGCAGACTGTATATATTTCTATGTGAGTACATGTGGATGTGAATATGGGTGTCTTTGTGTGTGTGTGTATGTATGATGGGTGGGAGCAGTGAGTGCAATATGCGTAGTAATGAAAGATGCCATAAGGCCTTAACTCTCCTCTTCAAGACATTGCAAAAGTGACTATTTAAACGCCGTCCTTGACAAGTGGAAAATTTCTATGCCAGAAAATCGCTTGTTGTAGATGTCAAGTAGACGACAACATAATATGGTGCTCCCACATTGCCGTTAGAAAATGTTTGTAAACTTTTTCTAACATAAAAACATTTACTAACAAATGTTGTCAATAGTTAAATTTTGTTAGGAACTTGTACATGTTATAAGTACTCCTACACTAATAGAAAATGTTTACTAATGTTTACTAACATTTAAATCTGGTGTTCGCTCGCAGTTTGCTTAGCGTTCTGAAGGCGTCTACACGAAAATGGAAGAGGATTTGCTCATTGTAATAGCTTTCATTTTTCGTTTACAAAAAAAGAAAAAGCGCTCTTATTGGATGCGCTAAACGCTTATAGCTAGAGGAAAATAGTGCCACAGACTATCTCAAGGATTCGGGCATTGATGGTTGCTTAAAAGGTTTTATAAGAATGAACAGTTCCGAATTCAAATATCTACAAAATTTAGTTGGGGCATCATCCCGCATCATCCCCGGCTCACCGCATACCCCGCCGTCATCTTTAAGGTTTACAAACAAAAGGTAACACATGTTTAATTTTGTTATACATAATTTGTTTTAAACATTACTAAACATTTTCTAACATGAAAACATTTTTTAACATTTGTGATTAAATGTTTGCTAACAGATGTTTACTAACGTTACTAAACATTTTCTAACGGCAATGTGGGAGCACCAATAGAGCTCTGCGCAAAATTCGTGGAAACACGAGGGGCACCAAAAAGGCGCGTGTGACGAGTGCGTCAGAGGCGTGCTTAGAGTTAAGACGTTGCTTGTAAGGTCGGGACAGTTAATGGTCCCGCGGCAGATGTCCGAAAGGAATTGCGTGTCAATCAGAACACGCCGCTCCTCCAGGCTTAGCAGATGGTGAAGTCTACAGGAGCTTCGTAATTATCACAATGTGACCCTGTGCGAAAGTTTAAATGACTGACAAATTTGCGTTGAAAGTTTAAATGACTGACAAATTTGCGTTGAAAGTTTAAATGACTGACAAATTTGCGTTGAAAGTTTAAATGACTGACAAATTTGCGTTTAAAGTTTAAATAACTGACAAATTTGCGTTAAAAGTTTAAATGATTGACAAATTTACGTTGAAAGTTTAAATGACTGACAAATTTGCGTTTAAAGTTTAAATAACTGACAAATTTGCGTTAAAAGTTTAAATGACTGACAAATTTGCGTTAAAAGTTTAAATGACTGACAAATTTGCGTTGAAAGTTTAAATGACTGACAAATTTGCGTGAAAAAGTTTAAATGACTGACAAATTTGCGTGAAAAAGTTTAAATGACTGACAAATTTGCGTTGAAAAGACAAATTTGCGTAGAAACGACCAATTTGCGTTGAATAATTTTCTAAGTGATTTCCATTATTTTTAAAGAACCTCTATCTAATTCGAAGTTATAAATAAATACATATTATTATTAAATACTGAAATTGTTTATTGTAATAGATGACAATGAACCTAAAAAAAATTATAAAATAAACTTATAAATATTCCTTTACTTTTTTTTCTTTTCTTTTCAGATTCTTTGAGGGCCTCAACAATCCAGCTGGTCAGAGGTAAATGTTTTGTCGCTTCAATTTTTTGTCATTACGTCATTTCCTTAAAATACTCCAAAACCACTCACTTAAATAATGTGTTGTGAAGATTTTACAGGGAACGTAACAACAGATTAAATAAAACGCCTTTACTCTTACATTTTAGGTACATTGTACATTGACATTCAGTGAACAGAATGTAAATTATTTTCGTTGAAATGAATTGATTAGGATTGTCAGGTTGTGGAATAGTGTTTTTATAAATACGTGGGACACTCAGAAAGTTTTGAGAAACTAAAAAAGTGACTTCTATGAAAAAAATATTTTTATTAAATCTTTTCAACGAACTCTTCACCAGCCTCTATACAAAGTTTCATGCGTCTGAACCAATTTTCAAAACATTTTTTCCAGTCCTCCGCAGACACCTTTTCCACGGCCTTCTCAAACGCTGCTAGCGCGTCTTCCGGCGATGAAAACTGTTTCCCTTTGAGCTGATTTTTAGTTTTAGGGAATAAAAAGAAGTCACACGGAGCCAAATCAGGACTGTAAGGAGGGTGTCCCAAGACTCTGACCGGTGTGGAGTCCAGTAAGTCCCTCGTTTTGATCGCAGAGTGCGCGGGCGCGTTGTCGTGGTGAAGAAGGACCCCGCGTAGCCCGGTGTTCGCTCGCTTGTGGCTCAATTCAGAAAAAACTTCTGGCAGACATTTTGTGAGTGGTTCTTTAAGGACTGTCTAAACGCGGTCACACGGTCGCAATTCCTAACATATTAAACATTCAGTTTAATTTATATATTTATATATGTGTATAATTTGAACATAAAAAGGCTAAAATTATTAATGATGTTTTAAAAAATATACATCTACTGTCGAAAACGGGAGCAAAATCTGTGTTCTTCGCGCGTCACACTCTGTTCGCGCTCACGGAAAACTTTGATAACTTTATTATTCGATTCATAAGCGTATAATGTAATACATTAATTGGGTTTAACTAAGCATCACAATGACCAAACAACAATTATTTTATCTCATAAGTTACAAAAGTTAATAGGCATTATGTGTCTGTCACACGATTCTGCTAGTTTCGCGAGCGCGCAACAAAATCGCACCTATCTTCCAAGAGCAGCAACTTGTCGCTAAAAATTTTAGCTGTGAAAATTTCGTAACTTTCGTGGCACAACTTTCGTGGCCATTTGACCACGAAAGTTTGTTCTTTCTTTTATTATTTGTCTGTATTATTATAATATCGTGTTACATTGTGTTATGTGTATTGTATCTTTGTGGCTGCAAATAAATGTTTCTCTCTCTCTCTCTCTCAAAGTTAGCTAACGCACAACGAAAGTTAAATATGTCCATTAAATATTCACTTTAGATTTTTATAATGCCGCAGATGCATTTACATAAGGCGTAAAGCTCAAAAGAAAGATTTTATTTAAATGAATTTAAATGCATGTATGTGTATGCGTTTAAAAAATATTTTGAAACATCGACATTTTAACATTTTATCCGCCCCAAACTGAGCTGTTTTGCTCATTGTTTTAAAAAGTCTTTGCTTATAAAGTCCCAAATTCATCGTCATACTTTCTGATTGTCTTTTATGTTACCTTGTAACGTAAAAATGTTCTTTTAACGTCACCAATTTAACATTTTATCCATCCCAAACCGGGCTGTATTGCCCATTGTTTAAACAATCTTTGCTTAGAAAGTCCCACTTCATCGTCATTCTTTCTCATTGTCTTGTATATTACCAACTTCTATTACTCAGATCAGCAATGTTGATTTCTTTATGTTGAAATTAATATAAGATTACATACAAACCGAAACTTTGCCACCGCAAATTTTAAAGGAGCGACGGTAGAAAAAGCGTCCTGCAGAGATAAAAAGAAGAAAAAAAGTTATTTAAATATTATGATTTTCTTAAGTTTAGAAGTAATTCACTGATGAGGGACAGCCATGAAAATATCTTTTGATAAATTCTTAATAATACGAGACTGAAAATAGATAATAATAATATGTAAACTATTATAACAACTGGCAGATAATGATGTGCTTTATGATTCTTAACATTTCAATTCAATATTCAAAAGCACACATTTTCTGCCAGCTGCTACAATAGTAGGAAGTAATAATTATGTTTATGTTGTAAATTACACAGTTTAATTACTGCGACCAAGGCTATTACAACCTAAGTTACTATTAAGTAATAATAAGCTAATCTCAAAAGAATTATAATTGTTGATCTCAAATACCAGATGATTCTTACACTGATAATAATTCTATTAGTTTATAAACGTCAATCCACAAAAATTGAAGAAATAATAAAGATTTCAAACCATATTTTGCTTGTCAAAAATACGTTTGCAACTTTCGTGGCGACTTCCGTAACTTTCGTGGGCAACGAAATTTCAAAATAATATATCTTTGTTGTTTATGCACCGATTTACAAATAATAAAGCATCTACTCATTACTTTTTCAACGCCTTAAGCATGTGTCCATTTATTTAAAGATAACTGTAAAAAGAAATTTCGTCACGAAAGTTACGCGGAGAATACTTTTTGATGTTCTTCAAAACTTTCTACTCTTGTGCTATACCATTCAGCGTTGATGCTGCTTTGGTCTCGAAGTGGAATTGAAATTAGGCACCCCGTCAAAGTGAGGAAACTAGCGATCAAAATTTTTCCTGCGCTCCTTGATTGCTTCACTTTCGTAGGCGTTGGTTCATTTTCAACTGTTGGTTGGTTAACTGTCGACTGACGCTTTGTTCCTGGATCATAGTGATAAATCCAGGATTCATCACCTGTCACAATGTCGTAAACGCGCCGTGACGAGCCAGCATCAAATTTTCGTAACATATCACGGCACCAATCCACACGGGCCTACTTCTGAGCTTCGGTGAGGTTGTGCGGCACCCAGCGGGAAACTATTCTCCTTACGCGAGGGTGCTCGTGCAAAATCTTCTGAACACTTCCTGAACCAATCTGCTGTGTATGCTGAATCTCTTCGTCCGTAATTCGTCTGTTTTCTTGGATTTTTTTTTTACTGCCAGCACACTTTATTCGATGACAGCCGTCGTAGGACGCCCACTCCTTTGTTTATCCCCCAAAGTAAGACGACCGCGTTTGTGTTAGAGAAGCGCAGTAGACTTTAGCGTGATTGATAGAATAGGAAAAACACTAGAAATAATATCAAGCAGAATGTCTGTATTTCTTACGTCTTTACAAAAACCCGTGACACCGCAAGATAAGCACAAAAGTCACCGTAACATAAGTCAATGCAACTTATGGCCAATAACTTATAATATGCCAGAACTCCAACAAACACCGCCTCAAATTCTAAGTTGTTGGTGTAAATAACTAAGAAACATAATTAAATATCCACTAAATAAACTTAACTTCAAAATTAACAAAACACCCAAAACTAACAGTTATATCAACAGTTAGCAGGGCTTGACTCCTAACCCATGAACACATAATGCTTGACGCTGGGCAGTGGCTTTGTTAATACATCTGCCAGCATGTCTCCCGTGGGCACGTGGCCCAATGTGACATTCTCGTTATCTCTTAAGACCTCTCTGATAAAATGGTACTTAATATCGATGTGCTTGCTCCTACCATGGAACACGGGGTCTTGTGCAAGAAAAATAGCAGAACGACTATCGGCATGGATTGAGATAGGGGCGTACTTATGAAATCCTATTTCCTCCAATAAGCTTTGTAGATATAAGCACTCTTTCATCGATTACCCTAGCGAGATCACGAGTGAAATTCACACTGCATCCTATATCAGTAAGTTTAGCCACCGAAATTAGATTAGTTCTCAAATCGGGTAGAAAAAGTGTGTTATTAAACTCAATTGCATGTATAAATTGCTCTCCTAATGCCGATAGTCTAACTACGCCCTTACCTCGAACCCCGGTGCTCATGTTAGTAGCCAAATTGAGCTTGCCATCGACATGTTCAAGATTACCACTGAATTTTCGTACATCATCGCATAAATGTGAAGTACAACCGGGGTCAAGCACCCACTGCTGTTTCAAAGATTTAACAAGATTAGCTTCCTTTAAACCTGTAACATTTAAAGACATTAGACCGTCATTTACATTATTATTATCAATAGGATAACGATGTTCGTTTACATTTTGTTCTTGACAATCTGATGCTTTGTGACCGAGATGTTTACAACGATAACATCTGATCCACTTCGTTTTATTTGCCGGTTTCCAATTTTTGCGAGTTTCGTTATCATTTACTTCGCGTCTCTGATTAGTATATGGCAACCTCTCATTTTGACGTGCATACATCACTCCTTGGGTGCTTCCAACACACTCTTTGTTGGTATTTCTAGAGTAGTATTCCTCTAAAACTTTTACCTTTAGAATATCGGGTTTTGGAAGTTCATCTCTACTCTCTACAGCACACCGAACATTTTCAAAACTTGCTGGCAAGCTATACAGTAACATGACCGATACTAAGTCTTCATGTATCTTCACCTCCATACCTTCAAGTTTGTCAACAACATCAAAGAATACACCTATTTCCTCCCGTGTATCTCCAGAGTCACTCATTTTGTGTAATAGCAATCGCTTTAATAGTGTAGCCTTCTTAGCGGGCCCACGCGAAGCAAACACGGAATGTAACTGAACCCAGACCTGATTTGAAGTTACACAACCTCTTACGTGTCGTAGTTCGGATGCATCTATTGAGAGGATTACATCCGCCTTTGCTTTTGCATCCTCACTCTCCCATTTAGCTATAGCCACCTCATCAGATACGGGTTTGGGTATCTTCCCACACACATAGTTCCAGAGTTCGTTCTTAACTAAGAGGGCCTCGACGTGGATTTTCCAACTCTCAAAATTCTCTTTATTTAGGGGTACTATACGTAAAGCTGACATCTCGAAACACCAGTCTATTTACGAGTAGTAAATACCTGAATCTTTACACTATTTTTATTTTTAATGCACTAACCCGTGCTAAGGAACAAATTTAAAAACCTATTTAGAGGCTAAAAATTTCACCCATGCCGGGATTCGAACCCGCAACCTCTGGCTATCCGTACCAGCGCTCTACCAATTGAGCCAATGGGCGACTCACGGCATCAGTGAAATTTCGAACCTCTTTACAATATTCTCTGTATTACGTACAGGCAGCGACATCTGACTTAAGCAAATTGCATTACTTACAGCCCCGACTACCTACTTTGCAGTTAGGTTTTAACATCGGAACGATATCACTGTACCCACATGATTACACTATTTTTATTTTTAATGCACTAACCCGTGCTAAGGAACAAATTTAAAAACCTATTTAGAGGCTAAAAATTTCACCCATGCCGGGATTCGAACCCGCAACCTCTGGCTATCCGTACCAGCGCTCTACCAATTGAGCCAATGGGCGACTCACGGCATCAGTGAAATTTCGAACCTCTTTACAATATTCTCTGTATTACGTACAGGCAGCGACATCTGACTTAAGCAAATTGCATTACTTACTTGAATATTGTAAAGAGGTTCGAAATTTCACTGATGCCGTGAGTCGCCCATTGGCTCAATTGGTAGAGCGCTGGTACGGATAGCCAGAGGTTGCGGGTTCGAATCCCGGCATGGGTGAAATTTTTAGCCTCTAAATAGGTTTTTAAATTTGTTCCTTAGCACGGGTTAGTGCATTAAAAATAAAAATAGTGTAATCATGTGGGTACAGTGATATCGTTCCGATGTTAAAACCTAACTGCAAAGTAGGTAGTCGGGGCTGTAAGTAATGCAATTTGCTTAAGTCAGATGTCGCTGCCTGTACGTAATACAGAGAATATTGTAAAGAGGTTCGAAATTTCACTGATGCCGTGAGTCGCCCATTGGCTCAATTGGTAGAGCGCTGGTACGGATAGCCAGAGGTTGCGGGTTCGAATCCCGGCATGGGTGAAATTTTTAGCCTCTAAATAGGTTTTTAAATTTGTTCCTTAGCACGGGTTAGTGCATTAAAAATAAAAATAGTGTAATCATGTGGGTACAGTGATATCGTTCCGATGTTAAAACCTAACTGCAAAGTAGGTAGTCGGGGCTGTAAGTAATGCAATTTGCTTAAGTCAGATGTCGCTGCCTGTACGTAATACAGAGAATATTGTAAAGAGGTTCGAAATTTCACTGATGCCGTGAGTCGCCCATTGGCTCAATTGGTAGAGCGCTGGTACGGATAGCCAGAGGTTGCGGGTTCGAATCCCGGCATGGGTGAAATTTTTAGCCTCTAAATAGGTTTTTAAATATACCTGAATCTTTTCTTCTTTTCCTAAGCTTTATAATCTGGGCCCATAACCATTGTTAGAGAAGCGCAGTAGACTTTAGCGTGATTATAGCATAGGAAAAACACTAGAAATAATATCAAGCAGAATGTCTGTATTTCTTACGTCTTTACAAAAACCCGTAACACCGCAAGATAAACACAAAAGTCACCGTAACATAAGTCAATGCAACGGCCAATAACATATAATATGCCCGAACTCCAACGGTGCGGTAGATGGTTGCTTTTGAAGGTCCTTCATCTATAAAAGCAATTCGCAGTCGATCAAATGACTCATCAGGTTTTAAGCCACATTTGAAATCGTAAAAAATCATAGCACGAAAATGTTTTCGATGCAGATCCATTGTTTAATGAGACAAAAACATTTGAATTGGTTCTCAAAAAAAATGCGGAGGGAAATTTGAAAATCGAACAGTAGTATTTTTACTTTTAAATAATCGACGCTTTCAAAACAATTACAAGTGGCCAGTATCAGTATACATAAAAACTTTTTTTCGCAAAATTTTCTGAGTAGCCTGTATAATCCGTTTTCCATTTCATTCACTTCTTAAGTTTCGTTGGACTGATTTTTTTTTTCTTTTCAGAGTATTGGACGTGATAAGATCGATGGACATAGATAAGTAAGTTTTAGGCCTGTTAAGAAATGTTACTAATTAATACACGCACATCATTTTATGGTAGCTCCCAATACGCTCCCCTTACTTAGCTCCCTTCCATTGTACCCTGACTGACTGACATTGCTAGGTACCTAAAAGCGCCGCCTTGCGGCCCTTGGATCGCCGCGCAGTGGGCAAGCTTCGAACTTATGTGCCTTTAGTGGGCAAGCTTCGAACTTATGTGCCTTTAGTGAAAATAGTGCTTTGTCTGATCTTTCTCCCGGCTCTCAACGCTGCCATGCATGCTGCCTGGATTTACGGTGAGCCGCGCTGCTGAACACGTGAATGTCTAGCCAGACCAAACCACTTCTAGCGCGCCCTTCTATAGCTTCCCCTTCTGGGAATCACCCCCTAATCCTTAAGATTTCCATTATTAACCCCCCCAACACCTTTTGAGTACATATTTTGAGTACAAAGCCTTTTTTATGCAAAGCTCAAAAAGTACTCCCAACCCATCAAGTCTGCGCCATCTGAGTAGAGTTGATAGCATCGCTATCGCTACCGTTTAGCGCGAAAGTGGGATTTATCGCTTGTCACATCACAACACACTATTGTAAAGGCGAAAGTTTGTGAGTGGGTATGTTTGTTAATTCTTCACGTCTAAACGGCCGGAGTAATTTTAATAAAAATTGGTACGGAGGTAGCTTACACACTGCAATAACATTATATAGGCTACTGCGGGAAAATAGCTTATTCCCATGGCAACAGCTAATTTTTATCTAATATTACCTTAACTTGGTCTAGTTACGACAACTAATAAACTATTGCTCGACAAATGCCAACTCAGCTAAGCAATGGTGTCTCCGCCAATCGCCTTGAAAAAGGGAGGTTTCCTTTGAAAAACTAAATTTTCGGACAAAAAATTCCTTATTTTTTATCTCAAGTTACCTAACGTTGTCTAGTTGCAACTAAATAGTATATTTCATTACAAGTGCGGAAAGGCTGTCATTGCAGAGTTCCGACAAATGTCTACCCGGTTGACAGTCGGAACAAAGTCGGAAGTCGCAATGACGGTTCCGCACGTGTACTGAACGACTATTTTTAATACAGCTGCGAAGAAAAGAAAATAAGCAAATTAAGAAAGAAAAATTATTTGGAAAATGGCGCCAACCGTAAAAGAATATAAGCACAGATTTTTTTTCTTCACCCATTCTGGTAGGCAACGGGAACTTATGCCAATACAGCCAAGTCTTCAGTAGATTTTTTTTTATTGATGAGAAATTAAAATGGAATGTAATGAGATGAAATAAAAATAAACCTAACCTAACTCATTCATAATTAAAACTGTTTTTATACGGATTTATGCTCGTTTATTACATTTTTTACAATTTTCCAACGTTTCGGCACTTTATCAGGTGCCGTGGTCCCGGATGTAATCCGTTTTAATTATGTCTACGGCTCGTGTTAACCTAAGAAAATACTAACTCATTCAATCAAATAATTAAATCTGATATTGAAACAAATTAGTAGCTTCTTTTTAGAAATATACGTGAATGATAAAAACTCCTATGATTTTTTTTAGTAAATACTTCATGGTTGGTTTTTCTTTTTAATAGATATTATTTTGACAGTTGGGAAAGAGAACACACGAGTTCGGGAAAGGTAAAAAAAAGCACGAGTATTTACCTAATAGCTCACATCCCGAACGCTACACGTCCCTGCAATACACCACTTTTTGAGCAACTGTTTTAAAATAGTAGGTACATTATACAACTAGGGTGGTAATACAAAGAAAGGCCGAGATCGCAGAATTTTGCGGCCCGAGCTGCAAGCGAGGGACGTAAATATGCGATCGGGAGCTTTCTTTATTACCTCCCGTGTTGTGTACATCTTTTTATGTCTACACTTGGCCAGAAAGCGGCTTTTTCAGTACGCGCAGCGTGCGGAAAAAGCCGCTTTCTGGCCAAGTGTGGCATAAAAGCTATTGCTCCACTTATGCTTCCTAAAAAAGGAAAGTTTCTCCGAGTGTTGCCAGATTTTTTAAGTCTAAACTTTTTTTTGAGGAGAAGGTGAAGGTTGTGACTTGAGGTCGAGTTTCTTAAACGCATAGTGGTGCAATAGTGTCATATTAGTCCGGTGATAGCAGTTTCATTCACATTACCGGTAGTCTAAGCGGTGCGTATTTAAGGTAAGCGGTATTTAAGCGGTGGTAGCTCAGTGGGTAGAACCATTGACTGGCAAGCGAGAGCCCTAGGTTCGATCCCGAATGCGGGCATGTACCAATGACTTTGTTTAATTTCAAAGTTACGTACATTTGCGAATTTGTAGTCGCAATACCACACGCTAACTGTGAAGGAAAACATCGTGAGGAAACCCGCGGCTTGGTGGCTCCACACGTATTGACTAGTCTTTCCTGTGGGCTAGGCCGACTAAGCTGTCAGGATGGTATAGGTGCTGGGCAAGCCTAAACCATCTATAAAACCATGTCCCAGGCACTACAGCGTCGGAGTGGTCCCTTCAACCATTTAGTGTGAGTAAGGATGCCGCTGGACGCTGTATAGATCATCTCATTAAGTAGATGCAAAAAGGCCAAATTATTATTTATTATTACCGGTAGTCTGGTAACCAATTGCAATGGTACGAGTATGACCCGTGCTACTTAACTCGGAGATGCCTATTTAATTTGCGCGGGTTATACCCCTGGAATTACATTGTACTGCTATCGCTTTGTGGACTACCAAATTGAGGCAAATAACGACCATTGTGGCGTTTAAAATTCTATTGTAAAACGATGTAGGTAAGTTATAGGCTTTATAAAAAATGAAGTGTTTCTCCCAAGGCCGTCTTAAAGCCGATGTGAAGACAAATTTCTTGACATGTTTTTTACTTTTCAGATTAGTCGACGAGTTCACCTCACCAGAGGGTCGGAGGTAAAGTTCGCTACCGCAAAATAATAGGGGTTAAAGTATGAAATTGCCGTTTTATTGCAATAGGTTCTTTGAATTGACATAGAATCTTCATGGTTTGAGGTTTTCGAATGAAACTTTTTTCAAATGGTTTCTATGATGTTCTTTTTTTTTTTTATCGACTTTCAATTGTTTTTGTTATTCAATTTAGACAAGAAAGATGGATACTGCGAAAATTCGAGTGATTTTTGAATACGAGTTCCGACGCTGAACTAACGCGGCAAAAACAGCCCGCAATATCAATGCTGCGTTTGGAGAGGGGTCTACTAATGAACGCACCGTGCGATTTTGGTTTAAACGCTTTCGTGATGGAAATTTCGACTTAAAGAACGAGCCACGAGGAAGACCGCCCACACAGGTGAATAACGATGAATTAAGAGAGATAGTGGAAGCCGATCCTAGTCAAACTACCCAGGAATTAGCGGCATGGTTTAACGTTACCTTACCCACAATATTGACTCACTTACGTCAAATCAATAAAATAAAAAAATACGAAAAATGGGTGCCTCATGATTTGACTGATCTGCAGAAAGAAACGCGTATCCGTCTTTCTTGTCTTAATTGAATAACAAAAACAATTGAAAGTCGATATTAAAATGTTTCACATTTTTAAAAAAAAGAACATCTTAGAAACCATTTGAAAAAAGTTTCATTCGAAAACCTCAAACCATGAAGATTCTAAGTATGTCAATTCAAAGAACCTATTGCAATAAAACGGCAATTTCATATTTTAACCCCTAATATTAGGTCCTTAGATATGAAATTGATGTTCGTCGTAATAGGTATCTCTTTGTGTAGGAATTCCAAATTCAAATTTATAAATATACTTTGCTGGCTAGCTTAATGTGTTTCGAAAACTCATTCATTTGTTTTGTTTCTTCAATTGTTTTCCTTTGGCGTCGCCATGCGTCGCTCATCTCGCTCAATGGAGAATTTGAAATATCGCGTTATTTACCAAAGAGTATTGTTATTTACAAGTATGAGTTTCATCGTGGTACTAGTGCTGCAAAACGGTTCGAAGGCTATGACACAGGCGACGCAGCACAGTTCAGTACAGGGCAGGGCGGTGGAGGCAGACATAAGCCCCCTCCGCTGCTGCGACGCAACTATTCGCTCCATTCCTTGGCAGTTCTCACCCATAATAACTGTTTCAATGTCTTTTTGAAATAGTCTGGATGATTTGTATCATACAAGGGTCACAGCGAACTAAATGATCTATAATTGCAACAAAATTGTTAGTAAACACGCCGCGACGTGCACGCGTCGCGCAGAAATCTGTGCCGGCACTACAACGAGACGCAGAGCAGGGCAGACACAATCGCACCCTCAGAACGAAAGAGGCCTAAGTCAAAAAATTGTTTAAATACTCAAAAAATTCTCAAAAAATTGAGTACCTTACAATCATAGAGAGACATAAAAAGGTATGCTCTATCCGATGAATAGTAAAACCAAGGCACTTATTGTAAAAAAGAGCATAGCGAATCTTCCGTCCACGGCATACCTTTTTATGACTCTATGATTGTAACTCAATTGCACTATTTTTTGACTTGGGCCTCTTTCGTTCTGAGGGTATGTCTGCGTGACACGTGCCTGCGCCGCGTACGTAGCGATGATGTCGTTCCATGCTTTACAAATCTCTTTTTGCCCTGCGCTGCGCTGTGCTGCGTCGCCTGCGTCTTAACATGCGCCCAGCCTTAATGATGTGTGTACAGTGCGTTCACATTAACTTGACGCGTGAGAGAATTGGTAACAAGGACATAACATGTGAATTAGCTTTTGGACCTAATCGGAAGATGGTAAAACAAGTCCTTAATCCTTTTATTTTCCCCAAGTAATGGGAATGATTTCTTATTTAACATGGTAACAGTAAACATCTCAGTGCTACCAATTCTCTCACGCGTCAAGTTAATGTGAACGCACTGTATGGCGGCGGTATCGCAAAAAAAACAATGAGTTTTTGTTTCCAACGTTTTCGTTCTGAAAGTTTCGACCTGCGGAACAATACCCGTGGAGGGGCGGAGACTAAAGTTGACAACGAAGAATATTTTTCTGAATAAAATGTCCATAGTATTAACTTATTTATTGGATATTGCACGGCACTTATTTTATTTATTTGACTAGAGTTTTTGTTTAAGACAGCATCACTGTTGATGAAATAATTTGTGATTTTGTTTTGTTCAATAACCGAATTATATTTAAAAACCTATTTAGAGGCTAAAAATTTCACCCATGCCGGGATTCGAACCCGCAACCTCTGGCTATCCGTACCAGCGCTCTACAATTGAGCCAATGGGCGACTCACGGCATCAGTGAAATTTCGAACCTCTTTACAATATTATCTGTATTACGTACAGGCAGCGACATCTGACTTAAGCAAATTGCATTACTTACAGCCCCTGTACGTAATACAGAGAATATTGTAAAGAGGTTCGAAATTTCACTGATGCCGTGAGTCGCCCATTGGCTCAATTGGTAGAGCGCTGGTACGGATAGCCAGAGGTTGCGGGTTCGAATCCCGGCATGGGTGAAATTTTTAGCCTCTAAATAGGTTTTTAAACCGAATTATAATTAAATGCCCCGTAGGTAGCCCTCTTTTAAGACATGACTGAAAACAAAACTCAATGTTTTTGGGTAGTCTAGGATAAAACGAAATTAAGGTGCTTCGCAAAATCATAACTAATTTGCTCTAAAATACGTTTTTATCTAAAAGTCAACATGAGAAATCTTAACAACTGTGACAACTATTTTTAAAACTTACAGTCTAGAACCTATAATGTAGATTAGAACGTTAATCGATGTCCGCTAAAAACGACCTGCTTTTGGCGGAAAGTGATTAAAGTCCTTGGTTGTTGATTCTAGGTTGTGGACTGTAGTTTCTAAAAATATTTAGGTATTATGATTTTTTCTATTGGTGGCGCTGGATAGCGCCCCGAAACGCCTTATAAGACAAAGAAAAATGTTGTTTATTGTCAAAGCTGTAGTACAGTGCTACACAAGAAATAAGTCTCGCGGATGTACCTGCGCAGATGACTAAATTTTGGATGTGCGGCAAGTTGATCGACCAATCAGATAGCTTCATTTTGTGGCAGGCCGCGCGCCTTTGTTGCTATTATTGGTTGATTCAACGTCATCGATGCAGGTGACTATTAGTATGGCAATATTAGCGTGAGCGAAATAGGTAGCGCTATTGCGGCAATCAATTCTGCACCTTAACCGTATCGGTTAAAGATCGTGTTGAATGTACTTATAGCTTCGGGTACTTTCGTTACACTTCTTCCTAGTCTGCGCGAACGTAGATTCCCGAAGGGACTTTTATGACGTGTAGTACTGTACTTAGTTTTGCAGGTCAGCGTATATTGTTAAGGTTCAGTTTTAAGCCGCCTTCATTTTGTGATGTGTTTTTTGTTTCTTTTCAGCTTCTTGGGGCGTCTCCAATCACCAGAGGGACGGACGTAAGTTTCAGAGTCTTAGTTTGAGCCAGAATATATTTTTATGAGGCCTATAAGCGACTTACCGTAGGGCACAGGCCTTCTCTTAGAGAGAGAGAATTAATAACTTGAGTTAAGCAACAACAGGCGCGGTCAGGTGCACCTTGAGTGGGCGTCCCGTGACACCGCTAGTTGCGCTTGATTTTATTCTTAATGGTCCTGTAATTGGCTTTCAAATGTATGGAAAAAAAATAAAAGAAACAAGAAACAAAAAAAATCAAATAAAAAAAAAAGGGTTTGATAAAAAAAAGATTATGAAAGGAAAAGAAAAGAATAAGAACAGAAATGACCAGAAAAGAAAAAAACATTTGAACTCATTCAACACCGACATGAGAAATGTATACAGATTTTTTTAGGTACGTAAATATGAACTATAACCACAATTTGAAAGGCACGGATGAGAAGGTTACAAAAACACATTATGTTACGGACTCCAATTCTAAGAAATAAAGAAAACGAAGATAGAATATTAAGAAAACTGATTAAAAAACGGGTAAAACAAAGTACCTATAATGATATATCCAAAAATCAGTAAAAATGTGTAATGAAATGAAATAAAAAGGTTTTATTCAAAGCAGCGCAGAAACTGCGGCTTAATGAACGTTACAATTCAAACTAGATGTCCATTTCAAAATCTGGATCACTTTGGAGAAAAAATGGACAAAAATACTCCAAACTTAGTATTTTGAAAGTCCTTAATTAACAGAGTTTACATAATTATTTAAAAACATAAAACTCAAGCATTGTACTGGCCTTAATTCCAGACGTCATTGTCATCTAAATAATCATTTATATCATAGTAGCCCTTTTAGCTCTTAGGCTGACATTCAGAGACGAATCCCAACTTCACGCTTAGAGCAGTCTTAGCAAAGTAAACTAAAGTCATACTTAGTAAAGCGCCGAAATTTTCGTATTCACATTCGATCGGGAGCCGGAGTTAAGCATGAGCTAAGAGAAGAACTGTCTTAAGAAAGTCATCTATACTGTCTATTATTTTTTAGTGATGTAGTAAACACAATGCTAATAACAAACTCCAACCAAAACAATACGACAAAAAGGTAGGTAACCTCAAAGTGAAGAGAACCAAATGACAGATGACAATTCTAAGTTCAGGTAAAGTCACCAATATTGGCTACTTACACTTAGCTAAGTACCATTTCATACTCAACTTGATAAGATTCGATTCTGAATACGAAATATTTCTAAGTACGTGATTTTGACATTTCTGAGACCGGTCTTAGCTTAGTTTTTGTCTCTGAATGTCAGCGTGTACTTAACACATTTTTTGAACAGTGTTTCATTGAACCTTAAAGAGTTAATATTATGATTAAAGGCGCTTCTTTCTCTTTTCAGCTTCGTGGCCGGCCTCAACTCACCAGAGGGACGAAGGTAAATTTGAGTCATTGTCATCCACATCCACACTATTTATTTTTTACGTGACACCATTTAGGCGGGAAGGGTTCTGGATCATGATTTGTTTTTTCCAAGGGTTTTGACGGGTCAATATTGCTTTCCATTTAATTTTATGTTTATTTCTTGTATTTAAATTGTGTTAGCTTCCTACAGTTTTAAATATACTGATATTTTTCCTGACGTACATGATGTTTTCATAGATACACCGATTGGCAGCGTCAGGATGTTAATTTCTTTAAATAAATCTCTTAGCGAATCTCTACCGCCTTCTATATAAATGAATCTGATCACTCTCTTCTGCAAGACGAATATGGTATCAATGTCTTCCGCCCGCCCCCACAGTAGTATGGCATAGGACATAACACTATGGAAGTAACTAAAATAAACAAGCCTGGCAGCTGCGAAGTCAGTTAGTTCGCAATACATTTTATTCCATTACGTTTAGACACACAAATTGAGGTTGGATTGTGCTTAGAATTGGAAATGGACTTATCAAAACGAAATGGTAGCCTTGCGGAAATTTTCTGTGAAATGTGACATAATTTCTTTTGTTGTTCTATTATTCTCAGTCGTAAGCACGATGGAACTTCTATTTGTGTCTCCTAAACGCATCGGCAAAGATTCATTGGGTTTTCTAGTTTTAATAACTTCCCTCTCCACATAGTAATTAACCTACCCTACCGTAGATGTATTGAAAATGTGTCAAATATGACTCATGATCTTATTCGTATACACTCCTTTGAGCCATTACGACTCTTGGACAGAAGTTATTAAAAAGTTGTTAAAAGAATTTTCGGGTTCTTGCATGCGGGTTCGAATCCCGGCATGGGTGAAATTTTTAGCCTCTAAATAGGTTTTTAAATTTGTTCCTTAGCACGGGTTAGTGCATTAAAAATAAAAATAGTGTAATCATGTGGGTACAGTGATATCGTTCCGATGTTAAAACCTAACTGCAAAGTAGGTAGTCGGGGCTGTAAGTAATGCAATTTGCTTAAGTCAGATGTCGCTGCCTGTACGTAATACAGAGAATATTGTAAAGAGGTTCGAAATTTCACTGATGCCGTGAGTCGCCCATTGGCTCAATTGGTAGAGCGCTGGCACGGATAGCCAGAGGTTGCGGGTTCGAATCCCGGCATGGGTGAAATTTTTAGCCTCTAAATAGGTTTTTAAATTTGTTCCTTAGCACGGGTTAGTGCATTAAAAATAAAAATAGTATAGAAGTTATTGAAGTTATTAAAAACTAAACTATGTTTGTATAGAAACTGTTCCTTGAGGAAGATTCAAGATCTTACTGTTCTTTTCAGATACCTTCATAGTATCAACACGCCAGAAATGCGAAGGTAAAATTTAAGTTATTATAAACTATTGAAATTACAGCCCTGTCGACGCGCCTGTGTTTAAATTGGGCCTTAATGAAATGCAACATGACAGAAATTACGTTTTAGCATTACTAATGCACTAAACTTATTGAAACAACAGAGCGCATCGGATATCGGATACTGAATTGTGACGAAAATTGGATAAATTATGGTAGCGAGACTGAAATTTCAAATAATGGACGGTATTTGAGGAGCAGGGGCCGATTCGGGTCAATCAAAAAAATGGAACGTATGATTCACAGATAACTCAACAAAGTCTTTAGACATTTATTTTCTTATTCGAATTCAATGTAGTATGGCGTACAGTATACAGATTTTGGCTGTCGTTCGACTTTTTATGTACAATTCAAGTCATGCGCCTTAGAGTCGTATTATACGACTTATTTGCTAATGAAGCGAGATTTGGCTCCCAGGGAGTCTTATTTCATTAGCAAATAATTTAGTCGCATTTTGTTAGGTAACTCACTATCATATAGCGACATCTCGCTTTACACGGTAAAACGGAGCGAGATGGTGCTACTAAATGATGGGATAAAACTTTTGTCTTGACCTTATGCTCCTCTATGTTCTGTGGGTGGCGCATTTTGTAAGATAAGTCACTATCAGGCCCTAGGAGTCTAATACTTACATAGTTTTTCAAAAGAATGCTATAAGCACGACAATGGTTGATTATTTGCCTTAACTTAGTTCTTAGTGCGAGTTTGACAGATCCAATCGAATAACTTTACTACCGCGTTAATCGAGCATTGAGTAGTGAGTATGAGTAAGTTAACCGTTCGAACTGGCAAAACGCTGTCACAGTACCTACAACTCGCACTCGCGTTTATTCGTGTTTTGGCTGGTAAACGTGTTCACTTCTCAACGTAAACCATTAGGTACAACTCGCACTCAGCTATTTTAATTTCCATACTTGTCGCTAGGTGGCGCTTCCTCGATGCCATAGAAATATGAGTTTACGTTAACGCGATCGAATAGTTAAAAAAAATCGCATTAAGCACTCTGCTACAAAGCAATAGCAGTACAAAATCATTCCGGTGGTATAGCACGCGCAAATTAAATAAGCATCTCTCGCGAAGAAGATCGAAACGCGCGAGGCGCCGAGTTAAGAAGCACTGGTATACCATTGCAATGCGATTTATTACCAGACTACCGATAGTGTGAACGAAACTACCATTACCGGACTATATTACTCTATTGAACAACTATGCATTTTAGCGACTCACACCCCAGGTCCCCCCCCCAACTTTAGTAATTGACCTTGTTCTGCTCTATGGTCTATGAACAACGACGCATTTTGTTTTTTTAGCTACGTGATGCGTTGCACGCTTCCGCCATATCCGAAGCACGGCCGCTACGTTGTTAAGGAGTTGCCAAACGGGAAGCCCGGGGACATGACGCAGTTTGTGACCCTCGATGTCTTTTGCGACCCCGGCTACATGGTTGCCAACATGAGGACCACTTACTTCTGCGTCTATGGGTTCTTTGGGCTCTCCGCGCCAACTGAGTGTGTCCGTGAGTATGAATACCCGCTGACAAGGATAAACGACTACCATTATATGACAGCTGGCACCAACGGCTTAGCGTGCCTTGCGATGTACGGAAGCGCTCGGGAAAAATGCCACTAGCGGTAGCTGCGGGGCGGTCATCCATACAGCACCTGACCAAACCCGTTATTGCTTAACCCGAGTGATTTAATTATTTTAATTTTAGAAACAAACAGTCATTTAAACGCAATATAAATGATACCTTATGTTAAATATATAGACCTCTAGTTTCTCATAATTTCAAATGCAAACATTTTTTAAGGTATGTTAACCATCGGTCCGAGAAGCGCTCCGAATCAAAATCTGAAATTCCAACTTTAAAAACAAAAATAGAAAAAGAAACAAACATACACAAAAACACTCCACTGAAACGCTCGTTATCGTTATCAACCCTTGTATGTCCCCACTGCTGGGGCACGGGTCTCTCCCTGCAACGCAGGAAGGTTAGGCCATACTCCCCCACGGGGGCCAAGTCCGGGTTGGTGGAGGGTTGTAAGACAGTGGCGGGCCTTACTGTCAGAAGTTATCAAGCCGCCCATAAGACCTCTGACATGGCTTAACGACTGCCATTATATGACAGCCGTGCCTTGCGAAGCACGGAAGCGCTCGGAAAAATGCCACTAGCGGTAGTCACGGGACGCTCACCCATCCCGTGCCTGACCGCGCGCTGATGCTTAACCAAGTAATTGATTCCAATCACTGGGTTCGCCTAGGCCTCGTGGCGCTTCAATAAAAACAAAAATAGAAAAAGAATCAAATACACAAAAACACTCCACTGAAACGCTCATATCATTCCAATTAACAACATGAATTACTTATTTATTATAACACAACACCGCTGCCCATTTTTTAACAGAAATAATATAATAAAGTTGATCCAAGAGGTAAAATTCATAATAAGTAGTAGATAGATACCTACTTAATATAAATTTAAATACCCACTTATTAAAACTCATTCTAAATCTTAGCTTTCACATTTTTCTTAAATTTACTTAAACATGGATTAAATATATCAACATAGAATTATATAATGTTAAGATTGTATGTACACTACATAGATCTACTCTGTGAATGTTAATCTGTGATTCTATGCTTGACGTTTTGTTTCTTCTATCTGACTTGTTGTCTTTTGTTCCGTGTCCGACCAAGAATATACTCCACAAGTTAATCAAATTAAATCTTTTATTTCCACTGCAATCCGTGGTCGATTCCCTCTCATTTAAGTCATAGGAACGCCTCAGAAAACTATTCCTTGTGTAACGAGTTCTACATTGAGGAATTGAGAACATCCCAACAAATATTTTCGGCAACAGCTTCTCTGTTGTTTGCGGGGTAGTTGTTTTAAAATTTTAAATAGAAAAACAGAATCAATGACATCACGCCGCTGCTCTAAAGGCATGATGTTATATCGTTTTGCTGCCGTATGATATCCGTAAACATATGACCAGTTCTACAGTCTATTTATTCTTACTTGTCCAATTCAGTAAACAAGATTCTACCCTTAAACTGTGACTTTTTAGTCCAAAACTGCCATATTTCGATAAATGAAGTAACTTGGAACAGCCTTTTAGATAACACGCTGCCAATTTTATAAACATAGTTCATGATAGTTCATGAATTTGCGAGAAAATGTCTAGTATAAGCATCTAATCTCAATTTTAAGGTTAGAATCTTGTTTACTAAATTGGACAAGTAAGAATAAATAGACTGTAGGTATAATGTAATTTATCTACCCTGTCAATAATAATATGATAAGTACTTACTTAAAGAATGGATTCCAGACAGTTTTGTAGTATAAATCACTTAAGTAAAACCTTATATTATTTGTTTAAGCACACACTCTTTGTTATTTTTTTCTTCTTTTAAGCTATGTTATATTACGGCACAACATAAAAATTAACTGTATAAATAAACAGGTCCTAACTGAAAATCAGCGACGGTTAACTTGTTGACTTACAGCTGAGTTAGGTCCCTATTCAGTTACCTACTATTACCTATCTGTAAGTCTTAATGATGTTAAGTGACTTCAAAAATGTATCCTTATATTGGTAATTGAATAAATCTTTACTTTACTTTATAGCATTGCTCTAGGGTACCTATAGTATCTAAAATATAATGGGGAAGTAATAGAGGCTCGCATAGGCCGCAGAGCTATTTACGGCACTGCCTGTGCTGTACAGTAAGATTCCTGAATTCAGTTCCTCATTCCAGGTAGCTGCCACTTGAATTTGAACGCGGAGAGCATCGAGTACTCGGACTGTCTCTTCCCTGGCTCCCGGAATGCCACCGAATGCGTTTCCGAAGTCCCTTCTGGCACCACTGTGCGATCATCCAAATGCCGGCAGGCGGACTACTTCAGCACCAACCAGTTGCCAGAAATGAAGTGCATCGACGGACAATGGGACGTCAACAACGCTGTCAGCTGCCGTCTAGGTTAGTTAGACCTGGCCCTAGACTGTAGTACTTACATAGTTTTTCTCTATAAGCACGACAATGGTTCTTATTTGCCTCACTTTGTCAGGTTGTAGACATAATTTAAAATTTTGCAAATGACAGACAGAATTAAAGAAATACAAAAGAAAATTATGTAAAGAGGTTTGCACCGTTACAAATTTGGTAGCCTACAAAGCAGTAGCGTACAATGTCATTCCAGGAGTGTAATCCGCGCAAAATGGGCATCTCTCGCGAAGAAGATCGAATCGCGAGAGGCGCCGAGTTAATTAGCACGGGCTATACCATTGCAACGCGATTGGTTACTAGACTACCGATAGTGTGAATGCAACTACCATTGCCAGACTAATATGACTCTATTGTGCCGGCTGTCAAATAATGGCAGTCGTTAAGCTATGTCAGAGGCTTTATGGGCGGGTTGATAACTTCTGACAGTAAGCCTTTACAATCGTCCACGTAGCGGGTTCGAGTCCGGCATGGGTAAAATTTTTAGCCTCTAAATAGGTTTTCAAAATTGTCCTTAGCAGGGGTTAGTGCATTAAAAAGAATATAATCATGTGGGTACAGCGATATAATTCCGATGTAAATCCTAAAGTAAGGTACCTACTCGGGGCTGCAAGTGATGCAAATTACTTCAGCCAGATGTCGCTGCCTGTACGTAATACAGAGAGTATTGTAAAGAGATATGAAATTTCACTGATGCCGGTGAGTCGCCCATTAGCTCAGTTGGGAGAGCGCTGGCACGGTTAGCCAGAGGTCGCGGGTTCGAGTCACGGGTGAAATATTTAGCCTCTAAATAGGTTTTTAAAATTGTCATTAGCACGAGTTAGTGCATAAAAAAAAATACATTTTATTTATTTTGTTTTCTGGTGTGTACAATAAAGAAAAGATCTAATCTAATCTCCGATCTAGTTTGGTACTCAGTCTGACCACAAATCCACCTTTATTCCACCATATATTGTACCACTCCTAATTGTAACAAATTTGTGGATGGAGAAATAAAGGTTATTTATATAGTATTGTATTATATTGTGTTGTGTTGTATTGAAATGAAAAGGTTTTATTCAAAGTAGCGCAGAAGCTGCGGCTTAATGAACGTTACAATTCAAACTAGGTGTCCATTTCAAAATCTTGATCATTTTGGAGAAAAAATGGACAAAAAAACTCCAAACTTAGTCTTTTCAAAGTCCTTAATTATTAGAGTTTATATAACTAGGTATTTTAAAACATAGAACTCATGCATTGTACTGGCTTTAATTTCAGACATTATTGTCATCTAAATAATCCTTTATGCTATAGTAGCCCTTTTGGCACAAAGTGTACTTTACACATTTTTTGAACCGCGTTTCAGGCAAGCTTAATACATCTTCAGGGATTTTATTGTAGAAGCGTATACAATGCAATTTTTTTTAATATGAGGACCCTATTGAAGCTTTGCATCAATTGTGATACCTAGAAATACAGTTTTATTTACAAGGTCTAATTTGGTCTAATTTGATGCCGGTACTGTAGTTTAGTGTATGTGGTACAGTACTGTACTGTACTGTACTGTACTGTACTGTACTGTACTGTACTGTACTGTACTGTACTGTACTGTACTGTACTGTACTGTACTGTACTGTACTGTACTGTACTGTACTGTACTGTACTGTACTGTACTGTACAGTATTGTATTGCATTGCACGATGTTTGCATTGACGATTCCTCCCGATGGTTTCCTTCACCGTTACTGATTGCTACTATAACTTTATTCAACGCTTGTTCTCAATCTCTTTAATTCTCTAGATTGTGGACGTGTGACACCCAAGAAACATCCTCTGGTTTGGAATGGAACATCTGTTAAGCATGGAGATCTACCGTGGCACGTCGGCGTCTACAAACGTCAGACCACTGGAGTCCTCAGCAATATATGCGGAGGCACCATCGTCAAGACAGACGTGGTTATCAGCGGTGAGTTTGGTTTTAGTCTGGGACTGTCTAGAGTCCAGTGCCTACTGCCGCCCACGAAGATAAGATCATCATCATCATCAACCCATTATGTCCCCACCAAGGGGCACGGGGGCCAAGTCCAGGTTGGTGGAGGATTGTAAGACAGTGGCGGGCCTTACCTACTGTCAGGAGTTATCAACCCATGAGCCCTTTGACATGGCTTAAGCGTCTTACATGACACCAACGGCTTCACGTGCTTTGCTAAGCACGGAAGCGCTCGGAAAAAGTGGCACTAGCCGTAGTCACGGCACGGTCAACCATCCTGACCGCGCCTGTTGTTGCTTAACTCAAGTGATTGATTCTAGACTTATTCTCAGACCTATGCTGTATATTCGCATGCAAATAAAGACTTGTTTATTTCTTTATTTTGTTTGCAGCGGCCCACTGCTTCTGGGATGACGCAGCAAAGAAAATCAAGCCAGCCAGCAACTACGCGGTCGCTGCTGGAAAGATCTACTCTCCGTGGCAAGACGTTCACGATACGGACGCTCAGTATTCGGAGGTACCTACCTAACTTGACCGTTTTAGCTCTGCGGATATAAGAAATTATAGAAGTATTTCAAGGTAAATATATAATTATGACATCGCTCTCGCTGATCGAATCCCGAATCACTCGCAGCCCCGGCTGCCTGAGTGATCTTAAACGCAACATAAGGCGCGTTTAGTGTAATAAAATGAAATTAAATTAAACGAAAAAAATGTTTTTCATGAGGTATATAATGTTTTCATAGATATACTGACTGGCATCTGTCAGGATGTTAGTTTCTTTAAAGAAATCTCTTAACCAATATCTACTGCCTAACTTATAAATGAATCTGATCGGTCTCTTCTTCAAGTCGATGATAGTCTCAATATCTGTAGCCCGTCTCCACAGTAGTATGCCATAAGACATAATTAACACTATGGAAGTAACTAAAATAAACAAGCCTAACAGTTGCGACGTCAGTTAGTTCCCTAATTCTTTTAACTGCATATGCTGCTGAACTAAGCCTATTTGCTAATTTTGCTGTATGAGGACCCCATTGCAGCTTTGCATCATTTGTGATACCTAGAAATACAGTTTCATTCACAAGGTCTAATTTGTTAGTCCCCAACATAACATTGCTGTCAACCGTTTTGACAGTAGAGTGAACTTTATACATTTTGACTTTTTTGAATTTAACGATAAGTTATTGCTAGATATTATTTGTATTGTCAAAGTCATTCTCTTGTCAATTAATTTTAAAAATAAGTGATGTGTCATCTGCGAATAATACTATATCTGACATATTTTGAACCATGAACGGCAAATCTTTCAGGCACTCCTGTCTTGACCTCTGACCCTGAAGATTTAGTTCGATTAATTTCAGCTCCTTGAATTCTTCCTTCTAAATGATATATATATATATATATATATATATATATATATATATATATATATATATATATATATATATATATATATATATATATATATATATATATATATATATATATGTATATATATATATATATATATATATATTCCAATTTTCTTGAGAAATTTCTTAAATCCGCCCTCAAACCCGTTTTAGCGGGTTCACTCCGGGCGATCGTCCCCTATTTTTAGAGACCATCCCCAGCCCGCTGCGTGGTATAGTTTGCCTTTTATTACAGTTTTATCGATTTTTCCATAGTCCAAAAAGTCTACCTTAGGGGAACTACTTTTTCATACATCAAGTTAAAACTGTAATTATTTTTTGCTCCCACCTACTGTTGCAGCACATCATTTCACGCGGCTAGTCACCAGCATCGCGAATCTGCAAGAAGCAAAAAATTAGCTCTCTCTCTCTATATATATATATATATATATATATATATATATATATATATATATATATATATATATATATATATATATATATATATATATAGAGAGAGAGAGAGAGAGAGAGAGAGAGATGGATAACACTTTATTGCACAACCAAAAAAATATTACAACCATGATTCTTAAATCTAAGTAATGTTATACAATTGGCGGTCTTATCGCTAAAAGCGATATCTTCCAGACAACCTTTGGATGGAGTGGATGATCTCATAAGTTTCAGGTTATTTCCGTTTATACCATAGTTCTTTAATTTTATAAGAAGTGTTTTATGGTCTACGCAATCAAATTCTTTTCCAACAAATCAGTCTGACAAGTCACAGAATACGCCTATACCATCCTTGCGATTTTCGCATGCATTAAATTTATGTTTGCATCTCTCATGTTGGGTTAGTAGGTTCTTATTACCTCTTTCAGGGCTTGCTTGTAGGTGACTAATTAGCACTCTAGGGTGTGACGGTGCAAACCTCTTCACACCATTTTTATTTCTTTTTCCATCTATCATTTTCAAATATTTAAATTACGTCACACATTCTTCGATTTCCCTCATTTTTCACCACTACTACTTTACCCTTTGACCAGATCTGACTTTTTTACCTGCTTCTCCGTTTATCCATTTTTATCCAGTTTTCTGTTTTACTAATCTACAAATAAAACCACACCTGAAGTCGTTCCAGAGTGTATTATTATTTGTAAAGATAGCCAACGGTACAAGGGTAATGATGTAGCTTGAAAACTTGCGGAAATTCTTGCAACGACCTTTAAAATGTATGCATGCGTGACCGTCTATGAATGATGCTTGTGGCATTTTTCCGTGCGGTTCCGTGCTTCGCAAGGCATGTTAAGCAGTTGGTGCCGGCTGCCGTCGACAGATGGCAGTCGATAAATCAAGTCAGAGGCCTTAGAGCGGCTGTAAAACTTCTGACAGTAAGACCAGTCTTACAATCCTCCACCAACTCGGACTTGGTCCCCGTGCTGGAGTATGCGTAGACTCGAATGCAGGCTTTTGTCGTCGAAATTTCTCGATTCCGCACCGAGCGATTTGCGAACGACTGCCATTACACGACAGCCTACACCAACGGTTCTTTATGTTAGCGTGTGGTGTTGTTTCTTGACATATATCAGGCTTCCTCTGATAATACAAAACCAAGCACTTAACAACTTAAGGGGAGGGGAGGGGTGTGGAGGGTGAGGAGGGGAGGTAGGTAGGGAGGGAGGAAGGAAGGAAGGAAGGAAGGAAGGAAGGGATGAAATTTATAATAAAAATACACATCACAAGAATAAATTATACACGTAGTGGATATAATATTGTTTTTGTTCTTTTTAGTTAGTGAGGATCTACGTACCCGAGTTCTTCTTTGGCACAGACAACAATTTCGCCAATGACATTGCGCTGCTGTTCCTGACCACGCCCTTCAGATACGTGCCATACATAAAGCCCGTGTGCCTGAATTTCGGTCAAAACTTCGAAAAGTCCGACTTACGAAGGGGAAATTTGGGAACAGTAAGTACTCACATAAATTAGGTATTGTCGCTCTTTTAAGACCTATTTAAAAAAGTGTTCAACAGCGAATTGGTGATTGAGAAAAGCTTACCCGCCTATAAACCAAACTTTTTTCTAATAAAAATAGTTCTTCTAGCCTCTAATCGCTAGAGGAGCTGAGCCTGATGCTGACCGGCCTAGCTTCAGCCTCGCGACGTATCGGTCCTTTCATGAATTTGGATAAAACCAAAGTCACGATCAATGGCCACATTGATCCAATACCGGTCGTCGTATATGTTCATCTTCTCGAAATCGTTTCTGAATACCCTTACCTCGGGCAGATTTTGCAGTTAGGTAAAAACCATTTTGAGAGGAAGGCCAAGAGTAGGATCCAGCTAGGCTGGGCAGCGTTTGGGAAACTACGCCGAGTCTTCTCTTCATCCATACCGCAATATTTCAAACCGAAAGTTTTCAACCTTTAATGACCTACGGAGCCGAGACATGGACACTCACGAAAAGGCTGGTCCACCAGTTCAAAGTCGCTCAGCGAGCTATAGATAGAGCTATGCTCGGAGTTTCTCTGAAGGATAGGAATCGTAACGAATTCATCCGACAGAGAACCAAAGTTATCGACACAGCTCAGAGCAATAGCGAGCTGAAGTGGCAGTGGGCTGACCATATCTCGCGAAGAACCGACAACCGTTGGAGTAAACGTGTTAATGGGTGGACTCGGCAAACGTAAAGTAGGACGGCCTCCGACCAGGTGGGATGACGATCTGCGAAAAACTGCAGGCAGATGCTGGATGCGGCAAGCTGAAGACAGGGCGCAGTAGCGCTCATTAGGGGAGGGCTATGTCCAGCAGTGGACTAATGTATAGCCTAAAGAAGAAGAGGCGTCTAAACGTCTCACTGCAGGGTACAGTCCTTCTCGTAGAGAAAGATAGTGTGGGCTTAATTACCTCGCGTGCCCACCGCGGATTGGCAATTTCAAGCGCTGCGTTATTTGAACACATGAAACACTCAGGTTTCCTTACTACGCTATGCGTATTAGCGAGTATTGCAAGGAATAGCACCAACCCAAATTCTTCCCGCGGGTGTCGTAAAAGGCGACTAAGGGACACAAACCGGGGGGTGGGCAGCAGCGCCCCCTGCAGTCCACCAAACTGCGATCCCCAACCCGCATGCTCAGCGTGGGGATTATGGGTAATACCCCCAATGATGGCACAACCTTGTGCTATGGCGCTCATTAGGGGAGGGCTATGTCCAGCAGTGGACTAATATAGCCTGATGAAGAAGAAGAGTGGTTTTGTTATTATGAATTCACAAATGTTCATAACTTTATTTATGTAGTCGGGTTAAAAGAAATCATTAGTTCATGCCCATGCGAATTGCGTAGACGCAAAATATTCGAGGGATTAGACATTTGTCGCATAAAAATCAGTTTTTCGTATTTACACAAAGTCGTATGCGCAAATGTTCTAATAAATCCGTCCTTGGTTGTTTATTCTAGGTTCTACACTGTAAGTTCTTGAAATAGTTGCCACTGTTGTTAAGATTTTCACCCCCTTAACACCCCGAAGCACCTTATATTAAAAGTTCGATTGTTCAAGTTTAAAAATTAAAAGGAACCAGGAAATCGAAGACCTCATTTCCGAACCCAACATCATTGGACAATTCAAATCCCACCGACTCCGCTGGCTCGGTCACTTAGAAAGGATGGGGGAGGATTATGTAGTGACGAAGGTATACCTGGGTCGTCCAAGCGACCTAAGACCGGCTTCTTCTTCTCCTTTTCGTGTCAGCGATTCATATAACCATAACATAACCTCACGCCTGTATCCCAGAGGGATAGGCAGAGACCAGGGACTGCCACTTGCCACGATCCTGACAGATCACCTTCGCCTCATCGACTTTCATTACTCGTTGCAGGCATGATTCCGGGTACGTTTCATCTTTTTGCTAATACATCCCCTATTTGGTCGACGTCTGTCCGCCTGGGACGTCCCTTACCGGGTCTCCCACTCGCATTAGCAATATATATTAGTTTGTTCAATCTTTGTTCCTTCATCCTCTCCACATGTCCAAACCAACACAACATTCCTGTCTCAATTCTAGTCACTACATGCCCTTTCAGTCCACAACGTTCTCTAATCAGACTATTGCGTATCCTGTCATTCAAAGTAACGCTACACAGTCATACTTCTCAAGGACCTCATTTCTAGTGCTTTCTGTCAGCGATTCGACCAGTCTACTGCAGCAGCGTTAGCCTCTGATAGGTCCTCCAGAGTGCAGGTGTGAGGGCACAATGGGTGTTGGAAATGAACACCGTGGATTGCGATGACGCTCCTCAATCACATTGCTTCTCCGTTGGTGCAATATAGCCCCACCTGCTTAAGTTGGCGTCATCTGAAGCGAGTGTTTGGAATCAATCACTTGAGTTAAACAACAACAGCCGCGGTCAGGTGCAGGACGGGTGACCGTCCCGTGTCTACCGCTGGTGGCATTTGTTTCGAGCGGCTGGGGCGACCGGCTGGCCGCCCAAGATATCGCTGGAAGGACGAAGTGGCCATGGACCTGCGTGAGCTAGGTGTCAAGTGGTGACTTCTTGTAGGCCAAGACACACTTCGGGTCGCCAGCGGAGTAAGTTCCTTCGAGTTTTATGGAATCGTTACGTGGACATTTCACAGGTGGCCGGCTGGGGGAATACTTTGGCGACTGGCAGAAAATCTGGTGTACTGAAAACAACGCACCTGCCCTACGTGCCGCTCCGGGACTGTATGAACCGAGTGCCGCCCGACTTCAAACAGTTACTAGTGCATGACAAGATATGCGCTGGATATGACGATGGTAATGAAATGACAAGGTTTTATTCAAAGTAGCGCAGAAACTGCGGCTTAATGAACGTTACAAGTCAAACTAGGTGTCCATTGCAAAACCTATATCGTTTTGGAGAAAAAATTGTCGAAAAAACTCCAAATACTTGTATATTGCGAAAGGCAGGACATAAAGAAAGGGTTGGACACATACATAACAATTAGTTTTTTCAATAAACAGAGTTTAGCCCCTCCCCCCGATGACGCAATGTAACCGTTAAACTGGTAACCGTTAAACCGTTTCAATGGGCTATTAATGTTTTGTCCAAATATAGCGATTAATGGGAAAATACAGGAGCTGCCCACCTGTTCATTCAGCATTGTAAAAAACCTATCCCTAGATAATTTGGAAATTTCCAGCTGTTCAAGTATAGACAATCTCAACCCCTTAAAAAATTATAAATTTCTTTTACTAATTCAAAATAAATAAATAAAATAATTTTATTTATTTTGAATTATAATACTATAAATGAATTTTAATTCATATATTTATATCTTCTCTCTCACCGAAAAAGTTGCCTGGAAGAGATGAGTATCTAGATAGGCCCCTAAGTAGTTTCAGCCCAGGGCCTTATAAATTCAAGATCCGCCTCTGGGAAGAGACGAAAGGGTTTCCATCGATTAGAAAAAGACGCATATATGGACAAACGTATAAATGTGTGCAGAGGACAGACATAAGTAAGTCAATCAAAGCCTAGTTATGGCCAAGCGTTGCCTTACCAAAGCGCCGCCGTGACATCAATGCAATTGCATTGAAACGTTACGAGTATAACCCGTGCTACTTACTCGTCGCCTCGCGCGATTCGATCTTCTTCAAGAGCGATGCCAATTTAATTTGCGCGGGTTATAACCATGGTTAAGCCATGTCAGAGGCCTTATGGGCGGCTTGATGACTTCTGACAGTAAGGCCCGCCACTGTCTTACAATCCTCCACCAACCCGGACTTGGCCCCCGTGGTGGAGTATGGCCTAACCTTTCTGCGATGCAGGAAGAGACCCGTGCCCCAGCAGTGGGGACATACAAGGGTTGATAACGATAACCATGGAATGCCATTGTACTGCTATTGCTTTGTAGACTACCAAATTGAGACAAATATCAACCATTGCCGAGCTTATCTAATTCTATTGAAAAACCATGTAAGTATTAGACTCTAGGGCCTGGCCCGTCCATCGCGCGTGCTGCCAGCGCCTAAGCCCGTTTTCATCCCACAGGCACATCCACTCTGTGCGATGGAGACAGCGGCGGCGGCCTCGTGTTCCCGAGGCAGGTGGGGGGAGAGACGCGCTACTACCTTCACGGCATCGTTTCCACGTCGCCCAGCCCTGAAGACACTAGCATCAAATGCAACGAGAAGGCCATTGTGACGTTCACGAAGCTCTCGAACCACAAAGACATGATTAGGAACGAGCTGCTGGAAGCTGCCAACTCGGTCACAGGCGAGGGTAGGTCCGCTCTTTTCTAGGACCGCTCTGCATTGCGTGACTAGGCGCGATTTACATTTCCTATGGGCGATATTACCCGGATGGAATTAGAAATAGGCAACGTTTACTCACATTATTAAGACAAAGGGGGACCAAGTCCGACCAAGACCAAGTCCAAAAATACGCCAACTGTCGTATTTTTTTTTAAGAAAGATGGAGTTTAGTTAGGCAAGCGTTTGTAATATTTTAAAATAATTTAGTTTTTTTTTTAATCTTTATTCATTTCGGGACTTTTGTCCTGGTGGGACAATGTCAGCCCCATCGTACCCTATACTTATTGTCTAATCAACTAATCGACCTTAAAACTAAAAAAAAAAAAATATAAATCTGGCTGCACTTGACTGCGCTTCTGCTAATATGCTCTGATAAGCTCCTACATCTAAGATATTTACATTAAATTCTTGAACTAAAACCTGTCTTTTTCTGAGCTTTCCGGCCACATTCCACCAACAAATGAGTCACATCATCCATTGTACCGCACAATTGAAATTGGGAGAATCCACCTTTTTCATTAAATAAGCGAATTTGTTAGTAGGAATGTGTCCAGAACGTAATCTCAACGCCATAACAATTTGAGCTCTTTTTAAATCCACTTTACAGAACCAAGGGACACGAGGAGGTTCACATTGAATGCTTTTAAACCAGATACCTTTTTCTCTAGACCTTTCATTGAAATACTCGTTCCAGTTTTCTTGATTGATCATTCTAAATTTACGTAACATTTCTAAATAATTACACTATTTTTAATTTTTTAATGCACTAACCCGTGCTAAGGAACAAATTTAAAAACCTATTTAGAGGCTAAAAATTTCACCCATGCCGGGATTCGAACCCGCAACCTCTGGCTATCCGTGCCAGCGCTCTACCAATTGAGCCAATGGGCGACTCACGGCATCAGTGAAATTTCGAACCTCTTTACAATATTCTCTGTATTACCTACAGGCAGCGACATCTGACTTAAGCAAATTGCATTACTTACAGCCCCGACTACCTACTTTGCAGTTAGGTTTAACATCGGAACGATATCACTGTACCCACATGATTATACTATTTTTTATTTTTTAATGCACTAACCCGTGCTAAGGAACAAATTTGAAAACCTATTTAGAGGCTAAAAATTTCACCCATGCCGGGATTCGAACCCGCAACCTCTGGCTATCCGTACCAGCGCTCTACTAATTGAGCCAATGGGCGACTCACGGCATCAGTGAAATTTCTAAATAATTTGGTTTTATCTCTATTTCTTCCCCATCTACTAAAGCTCTTTTAGCTAAAATGTCAGCCTCCTCGTTTCCTCGGATGCCTAGATGTGATGGTATCCACTGCAACTTTATACTACGGCCTGATTTGCCTAAATCGTACAATTTATTTAATATTGAGTATGCAACTGCTACGCCTCTGCCACCGTTAGTATTACTACATTTGAAGAGTTCAACTGGACCACATAATTTAAAGCTTCAGCGATCGCAACTTATTCAGCAGTCGGGATACTTAAGTGTTTATTAATTTTAATCATTTTACCTGTATTAAAATGAGGGTCATATACAGCGGCAGCAGTTGCATTTTAATTTTTTGACCCATCTGTATATATAGCATACCATCCCGAATATCTTAGAGAAAATATACCATGGTAAGATTTTCATTAATGCGTGTTAGCTTTTCAACTAAGTTCAAGTTACCTAAGTTCAGTTACCTAAAAATGTATATGAGCCTAATTGTTCAAAAAAGGCCGCTACGCTTGAATTACATGATATAATTCAAGTATCAAATTACATGATATACTTTTAATAGCCGCGTTTTACCTGAAATAAAACGCATATTAAAATGATTGCCTTATTCGAAACTTACACTAAATTTCTGCCTGGTGCATTTCGAGAGCCAATGAAGCAACATGGCAGCCACAAAACGTGGCGCCACTACCTGGTGACGCCACCGGAAGTAGCAAAGGTATCGGGAGAAGGGGTAAAAAGTACGTCAATTGGTGCAAAACTACGGGAAACAGAGGTGCCGCTCTCAATAATTAAGTTTCGAATAAGGCAAGCATTTTAATATGCGTTTTATTTCAGGTAAAACGCGGCTATTTAGAGGCTAAAAATTTCACCCATGCCGGGATTCGAACTCGCAACCTCTGGCTATCCGTGCCAGCGCTCTACCAATTGAGCCAATGGGCGACTCACCGGCATCAGTGAAATTTCGAACCTCTTTACACTATTCTCTGTATTACGTACAGGCAGCGACATCTGGCTTAAGCAAATTGCATCACTTACAGCCCCGACTACCTACTTTGCAGTTAGGTTTTTACATCGGAACGATATCACTTTATTTAATTTAAACATTGTAAGAAAATTGGGCCTTTAGTTGTCATTAAACGAATTGAATTATTATTATTATAATTAGGTATATTATTTGTTTGCTAGCTGTGCCCCGTGGTTCTGCTATATTCCGTGGTTATTCGATAATTTAGTAAAACGTATAGCCGTTAATCTAGGGTGTCGTCTAACTCTATACCAAATTTTTCTCTGTATTTCAAAGTCAGTGAGATTTTGACGCGCACTCATGTCAATTTTGTTCAAAATTAATACAAAGAGCGACGAATAAAATAATATCCTCATAAGTTTTGGGGAAGGTCCGACGTGAAATAAAACGTTGATTTTAAAATCGGCATTCAATGTTTTATTTAAACTTTTCAAGTTGTTGCCTCATTCATAGCTACGAACGGAATGATTAGCGTATACTGATACTTTATCCCCTCTACCACCAATCTCCCACTCTATACAAAACTAAAAAGAAAAACAGGAACCCAAAATTAATCAAATGTCAAATAATTCAGCTATGGAATATAATATCCGTTCTAATAATTCAGCTATGTACTTCGGTTTAAAATGACATTTCCGGCAAAATTAAAAATCAACTGATTATAAAAACAATATCGCGGTCCTATCGCGAACCATCTAGAATAGAGCCTTCTGGAGGCTTATCCAATAGTCGCCGCATGCTGCGTTTTAGTAACGGTGCAAGCAATAATGAACTCTTATGTCTACCTGAATAAGGCTGAAAATTCTATGACGTGAAACTGTTCTAGAGTAGTTGCCACTTGCACCGAGAATATTCGAGGACCCTTGCCGGCGGATATAAATAGCGACCGCTGCGGCGCCCAATCAACTCTCAGAGACGTTCTCTCTCAGAGACGTTCTTCAGCACTGCTGAAGAACATCCCAACCCCCTGATCCGCGAAGCAGCGGCTTACTCTCCGCCCACGACGGACCCACGTTACCTGGTGCGCAGGCCCAGGAACGTACTCGTTGACCCGCCCGACAAATTGTCGTCTGACCTGAACCACCTCTTAGAGGCTCGGTCTCAGTCAGACGCGCCCCCCTCCTCTGCCAGTGTCCCCCCTAGGGGGGGCACTGCTCTTTCATAGCAGTTTTGTAATATAAACTCTTCTAAGCGGACGCTCCGCTAGGGAGCTCCGCTGTGCGCCCTCCTCGGCCTCGAGGGGGGTCGCTCCCGATGTGGGTTTAGGGGTCTCTAGGACCAAAACCAGTCCCAAGGTGGTGTTTAGTGGGTAGGCGCACTTCTTGTGAGTCCCACATTGGCAGCACGGCCGGGTCCGTGCTGTTATGCATGAGCATTCACCACCTCCCTCCCCCGTGTCCTCCGGAGGGTGCCCTTTATAGGGTTAAAAAAAAAAAAACGCCCAATCAGTTCAGTTTGGACTTGCGAAGAGTGAACTTCGAGCCTACCTACGACCTCAGCGATACTATTGGACTTCGATTGGAATCTTCGTGTGGTGAAGACCTGCAGACCAGACCCTTGGTGAATAAGTCGAAGTTGTCATGGCGTTTTACCTCCAAATCCAGAACCCTAGCCCGTAACAATAATATTGATTACTAATACCTTTGTAGGGATTGATAGGTGACTTGTGTTTAATAAAATAAACTTGTCGATTATAATACCATGAATTTATTTACAAATCTCCCTACTAATATACAATATTACAAGATCGCAGTTAGTAGTTTGTTGCAACAGTATGGTGTGACGCTCTCTCGCTCCCACACGTCTCTCGCTCGCACACTTTGTGACGAATACGGGCTCACGCGGTGAGGTAGGCAGTAGCCCAAAATCTGTCTGCTACACCTTTATTAAAAAATAAAATTGACCGGACTAATAATAACTTTGAAAAATAATTTCTAATTACCCTCAAGTATCAAAGTTAACCGATTCTTTTATATTGGAACATTTTAACGATAGTGGTCTTTGTAGGTATTTACTTATTGTAATTTCAGAAGTAATTAGGATAACAACGTTATAATTAAACAGGATGTTAGGCAACGAAGCGTAACTTTGAAAATATTACCATTTTACTTAACAAAATCGTCAATTCGACGACTTTGGTCTTTGTAGTGTGAAACTGTAAAAGTAATTTGTCTATCGAAAATGTAAAACCTAAAACAATAAGTTAACTAAATTTAAAGATAAATTGATCGTTGTAAAAGTTAAGCGGGTAGTAATTTATCAGTACTTTCAAAGATAAATAAAAATGATGTGTATTAAAAAGATTATCCTTTATTGAAGTAAAAGCGCAATAATAATTATCTTTTCTTTTCTCAATAATGTTTAATTGCTCATTACAAGATATTTTAGTATAGTAAGTACCTTTTAAAAACCTATTTAGAGGCTAAAAATGCTACCCATGCCGGGACTCGAACCTGCGACCTCTGGCTAACCGTGTCAGCGCTCTTCCAACTGAGCTAATGGGCGACTAACAGCATCAGTGAAATTATGAACCTCTTTTCAATACTCTCTGTATTACGTACAGGCAGCGACATCTGGCTGAAGTAATTTGCATCACATGCAGCCTCTACATAGGTTTTTAAAATAAAATTATCCTTAGCACGGGTTAGTGCAATAAAAAATATATAATAGTTATAGCAAGTATATATATATTTTTTAAATATTATGTGTTCTAAGTAATATTTAATTTTGTGAGAGCAAGCTGTTAGCTACCTTAATTTTTTGTGGCACTTTTAATTTTACAATGTCGTGCCAGGGGCGGCGGGGGGGGGGGGGGGTTATGTAGCCAACCAGCTGCTACTAGTTGCGCCACCTAGTGTCAATTTAGGTAAACGGGCGAGGTTAGATCAAGATGGCGCTAGGGGTCGCGGCAACGCTTGATTTGCAGGGCACGCGCGGGGGCGGGTCACACCGCGCGCGGGGTGTCTTTTGGCTGTGGATTGCGTAAGCGTCGGTCCGCCATTGTTTCAGTGAAGCGTACATTTGTCACTTAGATAAGAAATGTTACAAGTTGTCATCAGTGTTTTTAAAAGTGGTAGCAATAAATTTCTGTGAAGCGAGCCTGCGGTGGTTTCTATAGACAATCTTCTTTTCACGTCGCCGGGGCACCCGGCGTCTCGCGGCCTTGGTCACCGAAGGGCGATTGGTGGCAATGGCAGCTGGCCGAAGCACGTTCCTAATAATGTGTTTGTGATTCGAGACCTTTGTGACCGTCACAATAGCCTTCTCGTTGCATTTGCTGCTCGTCGGGATCACGCGGCCGCCGCCGCTGTCTCCATCGCACAGAGTGGATGTGCCTGTGGGATGAAAACGGGCTTAGACGCTGGCAGCACGCGCGATGACGGGGCCCGGTTCTAGAGTCTAATAGTACCATACTTTTTCAATAGAAATAAATAAGCACGACACTGACAGTTGCTTCCATTGGCTAGTCTAAAGCAATAACAGAACAATGGCATTCCAGGGGTATGGATATCAACCCTTGTACGTCCCCACTGCTGGTGCACGGGTCTCTACCTGCATCGCAGGAAGGTTACGCCAGACTACCACGGGGGCCAAGTCTGGGTTGGTGCAGGAGTGTAAGACAGTCGCGGGCCTTACTGTCAGAAGTTATCTAGCCGCCCATAAGGCCTCTGACATGGCTTGACGACCATAAGGCATGGCTTAGGTACATGACAGCCGGCACCAACGACTTAAGGTTGCTACTAGCGGTAGTCACGGGACGGTCACCCATTCAGCACCTGACCGCGCCTGTTGTTGCATAACTCAAGTGATTGATTCCGATCACTCGGTTCCAGGGGTGTAAATAAAATAAAATAAAGTGAAAGTTTATGTCTCACCATAAAGAGCAACATTCAGGCGGGGTATTATAAGCCTTGAGGGCTTTACAAAATCACTTAAAGTACAATTATCAATTCAACTAATTGTATTAATGCAATTGAAGTGTTTATTATACAAAAGAAATGCATTAGAATTCTAGCTCAAATAACAAATAAACAAAGTTGCAAACTATACTTCTTAAAATATAACATTTTAACACTCCCCTCAATCTATATACTTAATATATGTACTTTTGTATACAAAAATCCGCAAATATTTAAACAAGTTAAAGATATTCACAATATTAATACCCGACATAAAAATAGACTCCTACTCCCTCCTTCGAGCCTCAAGATGTTAAACTGTAGCCCATATCACATGTCAGTGAAAATTTTCAATAAACTCCCGCTTGAAATAAAAAATGAAAAAAAATGTATTACATTCATAACCAGGTTAAAAACATTCTTAATAGAAAAATGCTTTTATTCACTGGATGAATTCTTGAATGCTCAGACTTGTACCTAGATGTATAATCTAAATGTTTCGATGTTAGATGTAAGTCTCACCCACTTTGCAATATCCGTAAAGGGTGACTAAGTAATAAGTACCACAAAATGTTACCACCTATCTACACTTAGTCTGCAATAAAAGATTGATTGATTGACTAATTGCCAAACTAGGCGGTCCTGTATTTTGACAATTAGTTTGTTTTGGACTTAATGTACAGATCAATTTCAGACATTATTATTTTAAGTATTGTGCGTCTCAAGTATACGGATGCATTGGTGAATATGGTTAGTTATTACTTAATTGTATGTGAACGTGTGTGTGTGAATGTGAATTTGTAAGATTAAGTGTTATGTGTGAGCACAAATAGGCATTAAAAAATTAAAATTACTTTGCTAAATTCCGCCAAAAATCCCACAAGCACCATGCGGTTAGCTAATGCACCGCCCTCCCTCCCACTTTTTCAAGCAGAACCAAGACACGAACACACCACCATCAACACCAATACTTGTGTGAGAAAACACGCGACGCGTTTCGTCTCTAACACGAGGCATCCTCAGGCTCCCAAATGCAAGTGACCGTCTACGCTTTTTTTTTTTTTTAAACCTATAAAGGGCACACTCCGGAGAACACGGGGGAGGGAGGTGGTGAATGCTCATGCATAACAGCACGGACCCGGCCGTGCTGCCAATGTGGGACTCACAAGAAGTGCGCCTACCCACTAAACACCACCTTGGGACTGGTTTTGGTCCTAAAGACCCCTAAACCCACATCGGGAGCGACCCCCCTCGAGGCCGAGGAGGGCGCACGACCGTCTCCGCAAAAACGCTCCGTATTTATAGGCTAGGCCGCCCTTCCCCCCGATGACGCAATGTAACCGTTAAACTGGTGACCGTTAAACCGTTTCAACCGCCTATGGGCTATTATTGTTTTGTGCAAATATAGCGATTAATGGGGAAATAGAGGAGCTGCCCACCTGTTCATTCAGCATTGTAAACAACCTATCCCTAGATAATTTGGAAATTTCCAGCTGTTCAAGTACAGACTATCTATACAACAAATAGGCATCTCACGCGAAGATCGAATCACAAGGGGCGCCGATTTAAGTAGCAGTGCAGAGCGGTCAGAGGGCTCCTATTTTCTACTGTGGCTATTGATCATGACTTTGGTTTTATCCAAATGTTCAACTGTTCAATCAATAAAACTAAATATTAACAAACTTTAAAGCGGCGCAAATACGGGACTCTGGCACAGAGTCACCTATTCGTGCCGTTTGGTGTCGAGACACTCGGACCGTGGGGGCCCGAGGCGCGACTGTTCTTTAAAGAACTTGCGTCGCGCCTCAACGACACGACCAGAGACGCTAGGGCTGGCTCTTACCTCGGGCAGAGGATAAGTCTTGCCATCCAACGAGGTAATGTAGCCAGCATACTGGGCACCCTCCCCAGAGGCGGCGATGATCTGGGCGCAGTAGTTGGATTTTAGGTAGTGTTTAAAATTAATTAATTTATACATATATTTAGGTTTGTTTTGTTAGTTTTTAGATTTAGCTTATAATTAGAAATACATATTTAGATATTTAAAATACAAACTTTTAAAAGGTTTGCGAAATTAAAAATACTTACCTACCTAGTCAAGCATTTTAATGTCATTACAGGGACTTTAAACTCGTTACTAGCGGTTTTATAAGGCATACCATCTCTGACAGCATCTAATGCCTTTTGCATTTGTTCTTCAGACCAATTTTGGCGATTAGTTTTGCGTATACAAATTCTCAGGCGCGGTCAGGTGCAGGATGGGCGACCGTCCCGTGACTACCGCTAGTGGAATTTTTCCGAACGCTTGGCACGTTAAGCAGTTGGTTCCGGCTGTCATGTAATGTCAGTCGTTAGACCATGTCAGAGGCTTTATAGGCGGCTTGATAACTGCTGACAGTAAGGCCCGCCACTCTCTTACAATCATCCACCAAGCCGGACTTGGCCCTCGTGGTGAAGTATGGCCTAACCTTTCTACGATGCAGGAAGAGACCTGTGCCCCAGCAGTGGGGACATACATGGGTTGATATCGATATAAATTCTTGGCATGATCTGTAAAAATAAGAAATACTAATGAGGTAAAATGATTCCAGGGATCATTTAAAACACACAAAAAGGGATAATTTCGCCCCAAACATCTAAATCCAAGATATAGATCAAAACATAACCTTCAAATACCGCGTGCGGTGATCGAACATTGCATAAATATTAGCTGATTGCTATTATAACCCGCAAATAAAACAACATTTTAATAAACACGAACTTTTAAAAAGTATTGACAGGTCAAAAACAGGCTTACCTTAGACCAGAGCCGCACTTTTTTATTTTTTTTTAATATTTTCTCCTATTTTCTACTGTGGCTATTGCTAATGCGAAGTGCTATCAGTTCGCCAACTTTTCATTTTCAGAGCATGCATAAACAAGCACCGCGAAATTATCAACACTCCAGAGCACGATAGACTCCTGTCTCGCAGAGTATTTAGAACCCCTGTCCCAATGACCAGAACCAGATTCGCACAGAGATTCCATAATTTCTTAAGTCCTTACCTCTACAACAAAGCTGTTAAGCACTGTGATATAAAGCAGGCTTCAGTAGCCGAGGCTAAGAAGCTCGTACAAGAATGGTTGTCTCAACTAAACTATGATCAAACAGAGGCTTTACTTAACGTCTAATATAGATATACATATAATAAATTACTATTTACAATAACATACATAAATAAATAAATATTATATAAGTATATATCTTCTCATATCTATCTATCTGTGTATTATATATTATAAATATATATGTATATACATTTATGGTATTACTATCTGCTAAGCTAAACCTCGAATTATTTAACCTTAAGTAGCTCAATCTAGAATATAGTTGCTAGATTGATACTAATTTTTCTGTTTGATTTGATCAGATTTTATTTATTTTCATATAATTAATTTAATTTATAATAATTTAATCAAATTTTATTTAATTTTGTGTAATTTGATTTGTTTAATTTTAATGGATTTAATTGATTTCAATTTGATTTACCTACTTAAATTTTATCTAGTTTAATTTTAGTGTGATCTCATTTTAATTGTATTACATCTGACTCCAATATATAATTTATTTAATCTGGAGTGCACTAACAATAAATCGGGCAATATCAGCACTGCACGTCTAAAATGACAAAACCAATTTTATGTAAAATATCGTCGCCCACGATACAGGCCCAGCCTAGTGTGGGGACACGGTCACCACTACATGATGTTATGTATATTAATTTGAATTCTGTTGTAAATTCAAAATAAGATTAATAATTATTAATCCACATGCATGTAACATAATTCATTTGGCAATAAACAATTTTTACTTTTTACTTTTACTTTTTTTTTTTTTTAATAAAATCGCGCCAAGCGTTAATTATGGGGGATCATTTGACCTACGGGGATAATATTACCTCACCTTCCCCTAGTGCTTTTAAGTGTTATGTAATTGGTTTAATAGGGTGTCAGTATGATTATTGTTGTATTTCTCTTGATGCAAGTGTGTTTTAATCTTAATGTCACCCAAATATTTTAGTGTGTTTTTTGTTGTGTTTAGTGTTAATTTCAACCAAATGCTTTAATGTGCGTTTTGTATATGAATAAAAATTATCTTATCTTACCCTCGCCTGCGACCGAGTTGGCAGCTGCCAGAAGCTCGTTCCTAATCATGTCTTTGTGGTTCGCGAGCTTCGTGAACGTCACAATGGCCTTTTCGTTGCATTTGATGGTCACGTCTTCAGCGCTGGGCGATGTGGAAACGATGCCGTGAAGGTAGTAGCGCGTCTCTTCCCCCACCTGCCTCGGGAACACGAGGCCGCCGCCGCTGTCTCCCTCGCACAGAGTGGATGTGCCTGTGGGATAAAAACGGGCTTAGATGCTGATGAAACGCGGTTCAAAAATGTGTTAAGTACCCACACTTTGTGACAAAAAGACTACATAATATCTGGAATTAAAGCCAGTACAATGCATGAGTTCTAGTTATGTTTTACAGTAATTATGTAAACTCTGTTTATTGAAAAGACTAAGTGTTATGTATGTGTCCAACCCTTTCTTTATTTCCTGCCTTTCCCAATATACAACAGTGTTTCGAGTTTTCTTGTCAATTTTTTCTCCAAAACGATCTAGTTTTTGAAATGGACACCTAGTTTGACTTGTCGTTCATTAAGCCGCAGTTTCTGCGCTTCTTTGAATAAAACCTTGTCATTTCATTTTATTACCATCGTCATATCCAGCGCATATCTTGTCATGCACTAGTAACTGTTTGAAGTCGGGCGGCACTCGGTTCATACAGTCCCGGAGCGGCACGTAGGGCAGGTCCGTTGTTTTCAGTACGCCAGGTCTTCTGCCAGTCGCCATTGTATACCCCCAGCCGGCCACCTGTGAAATGTCCACGTAACGATTCCATAAAACTCGAAGGAACTTACTCCGCTGGCGACCCGAAGTGGGTCTTGGCCTCCGATACAAAAAGTCGCCACTTGACACCTAGCTCACGCAGGTCCATGGCCACTTCGTCCTTCCAGCGATATCTTGGGCGGCCAGCCGGTCGCCCCAGCCGCTCGGAACAAATGCCACCAGCGGTAGACACGGGACGATCACCCATCCTGCGCGTGACCGCGCCTGTTGTTCTTTAACTCAAGTAACTGATTCCAATCACTCGGCTCGGCTAGGCCACGAGCGCTTCAGATGTCGCAAACTTAAGCAAATGGGGCTAGATTGCACAAAAGGAGGAGCAATGTGATTGAGGAGCCTCATCGCAATCCACGGTGCACCTGCTCCAACGCCCATTGAGCCCTCACACCTGCACTCTGGAGGACCTATCGGAGGCTTAAGCTGCTGCAATTGCAGTGGCCAACTATTAGGCAGACTATAGACTAGTCGGAAAGTAGGATTAATACAGTAGTAATGAGGTCCTTGAGAAGTATGACTGTGTAGCGTTACTTTGAATGACAGGATACGCAATAGTCTGATTAGAGAACGGTGTGGACTAAAAGAGGATATACTTACTAGAATTGAGACAGGAATGTTGCGTTGGTTTGGACATGTGGAGAGGATGGAGGCAGCAAGATTGATGAAACTAATATATATTGAAGAAACGGTAAGTGACGTTCCAGGCAGATATACGTTGACCAAGTAGGGGATGTATTAGCAAAGGGGAAGATGAAAAGTACCCGGAATCATATCTGCAACGACTTCTGAAAGTCGATGAGGCGAAGGTGATCTGTCAGGATCGTGGCAAGTGGCAGTCCCTGGTCTTTGCCTATCCCTCTGGGATACAGGCGTGAGGTTATGTTTCTGTGAATCGCTGACACGAAAAGAAGAAAAAGCAGGTCTTAGGTCGCTTGGATGCCCTAGGTATGCCTTCTTCACTACACGATAGTTCGGAAATGAGGTCTTCGATTTTCTGGTTCTTTTTAATTTTTAAAGTTGAACTACAAACTTTTAATTTAAGGTGCTTCGGGGTGTATAATACTGTTACGGGCTAGGGTTCTAGATTTGGATGTAAAACGCCAATGACAACTTCTTAGGATTAATTCACGCAGGGTCTGGTCTGCAGGTCTTCACGACACAAAGATTCCAAATCGCAGGTCCTATCGAAGTCCAATAGGTCGTAGGTTATCACTCGTTTCGCAGGTATGTTCGGTCGATGTTTACTCTTCGCAAGTCCTGACTGAACTGACTGCGCGCCGCGGCGGCCGCTATTTACATCCGCCGGCAAGGGTTCTCGAACATTCCCGTAGGTACCTACCCTCGGTGCACGCGGCAACGATTCTAGAACATTTTCATGTCATAGAGTTTTAAGCCTTACGATAGTAGACATATGAGTCATTATTGCTTGCAGCGTTACTAAAACGCAGCATGCGGCGACTATTCGATAGGCTTCCAGAAGGCTCTATTCTAGATGGTTCGCGATAGGACCGCGACAATACGTCTTTTTTTTAAAAGTTAACATGAAGATCTTAACAACTGTGACAACTATTTTTAGAACTTACAGTCTAGAACCTAGAATTAACAACCAAGGACGGATTTATTAGAAAATTTGCGCATACGACTTTGTGTGAATACGAGAAACTGACTTTTATGCGACAAATGTCTTATCCCTCGAATATTTTGCGTCTACGCTTTCAATTCGCACGGGTATGAATTAATGACTTTTCTTAACCCGACAACATAATTATATTCTTTTTAATGCAGTAACCCGTGCTAAAGACAATTTTAATTGCCCATTAGCTCAGAAAGAGCGCTGGCACGGATAGCCAGAGGTCGCGGGTTCGAAACCCAGCATGGGTGGAATTTTTAGCCTCTTAATATTGTTACGGGCTAGGGTTCTGGATTTGGATGTAAAACGCCAATGACAACTTCTTAGGATTTATTCACGCAGGGTCTGGTCTGCAGGTCTTCACGACACGAAGTCCACACGTAAATTCCAATCGAAGTCCAATAGTATCGCTGAGGTCGTAGGTTATCGCTCGTATCGCAGGTATGTTCGCTCGAAGTTCACTCTTCGCTATTCCAAACGGAACTGACTGCGCGCCCCGGCGACCGCTATTTATATCCGCCGGCAAGGGTTCTAGAACATTCAAGTACGTACCTACACTCGGTGCATGCGGCAACGACTCTAGAACAAAGTCCTTGTCAAAGAGATTTGAACCTTATACTAGTGGACATACGAGTCACTATTGCTTGCAGCGTTTTATTGTTTACTAAAACGCAGCATGCGGCGACTATTCGATAGGCTTCCAGAAGGCTCTATTCTAGATGGTTCGGGATAGGACCGCGACAATGTTTTTTCCGACTACATCAATCAAGTTATGAACGTTTGTAAATTTATAGTGGCAGTACCACTCGCTAATACGCAAAACGTATTAAGGGAGTTTCACGTGTTCAAATACCACAGCTCTTGAAATGCCAATCCGCAGTGGGCACGCGTGGTAATAAAGCCCACACTATCTTTCTCTACGAGAAGGACTGATCTCTAGTGAGACGTTTAAAGGCTTCTTCTTTTTCAGGCTATACATTATACCAACGGCTGGACATAGCCCTCCCCTAAAGAGCGCTACTGCGCCCTGTCTTCAGCTTGCCGCATCCAGTATCTGCCTGCAGTTTTTCGCAGATCGTCATCCCGCCTGGGCGGAGGGCGTCCTACACTACGTTTGCCGAGTCGCGGTCTCCATTTAAGAACACGTTTACTCCAAAGGTTGTCGGTTCTTCGCGAGATATGGCCAGCCCACTGCCACTTCAGCTCGCTAATTCTCTGAGCAGTGTCGATAACTTTGGTTCTCTGTCGGATGAATTCGTTACGATTCCTATCCTTCAGAGAAACGCCGAGCACAGCTCTGTCTATAGCTCGCTGAGCGACTTTGAACTGGTGGACCAGAGGTGGTCTCGGCTCCGTAGGTCATCACAGGTAGGACGCACTAGTTGAAAACGTTCTATTTGAAACATTGCGGTATGGATGACGAGAAGACTCGGCGTAGTTTCCCAAACGCTGCCCAGCCCAGATGGATCCTCTTGGCCTCCCTCTTAAAATGGTTTTTACCTAACTGCAAAATCTGCCCGAGTTAAGGGTATTCAGAAACGATCGAGAAGATGATTATGTACGACGACCGGTACTGGATCAATGCGGCCATTGATCATGACTTTGGTTTTATCCAAATTCATGCAAGGACCGATACGTCGCGAGGCTGAAGCTAGGCCGGTCAGCATCAGACTCAGCTCCTCTAGCGATTAGAGGCTAGAAGAACTATTTTTATTAGAAAAAAGTTTTATTTCATAGGCAGGTAAGCTTTTCTCAATGACCAATTCGCTGTTGAACTCTTTTTTAAATAGTTCTTAAAAGAGCAATTATAATAAAAACTGTTTTTATACGGATTTTACTCGTTTATTACATTTTTACAATTTTCCGACGTTTCGGCACTTTTTCAGGCGCCGTGGTCTCGGATGATTACAATTTTCCGAAACGTCGGAAAATCCTTATAAAAACAGTTTTTATTAAGTCTAGTGCTACTGTCAACCTTAGAAAATGCTAGAGCAATAATACCTAATTTAAGTGATTAGGTACTTACTGTTCCCAAATTTCCCTTAATCAAATCGGATTTTTCGAAGTTTTGACCGAAATTCAGGCACACGGGCTTTATGTACGGCACGTATTTAAAGGGCGTGGTCAGGAACAGCAGCGCAATGTCATTGGCGAAATTGTTGTCTGCGCCAAGGAACATCTCGGGTACGTAGATCTTCACCAACTGAAAAAAAAAAAACAAAAACTACTTATAATTTGTTCTTGTGTCTGTATAATAAATGTCATCCCTTCCTTCCTCCCTCCCTACCTCCAAGTTAGAATTATTTAAAAGTGACTTGCAAAGTAGCTTAACTACCCAAAATAATAAAACCCTAAATGGTAATGATCATTATGGAGATTTCTTCAAGGTTGTTACAGATAGTTTTGAAAAAGTTTGTAAATTGAAAAAGTTATCATCAAAAGGGAATAAAGTGGGATTTGGTGAAAGGGCTACTGCCGGCATCCGAAAAAGTAGGGGCACACTATTATTGACTATATAAGAAAAAAACATACACATATGACCCCAGTTTTATACAGTAATAACTATATTCACTAACTGTATTCAAAATTATTTGAGGCCGTCTGCCATAAAGCAAAATGCGAGCACATAAAATCCAAAATCCTTCAATCTTCGAATAAATCTAAAACAATTATAAATAAGGAAACCGATACAACTAAATTGGGAGATTGCGAATTTTCGCCAATAAAAGAAAAAAAACATCACTCACAGCCCTAATAAAAGAGAACTGCACGGATATCCATCAACCCATACAAAATCTCCAACCCATCAACAACTTCCATAACAGTATTAAATACAAACGAGTTGAAACTAAAGTCAACGACGGTGACCTGAAGGGAGCTGCTCAACTCCTCTTCTCATGCGACACGATCGCACCTGACTCGCCCGAAGTTCTGTCGGCCCTTAGAAATAAACACCCCTCTCCCCTTGATTCTCTTTGCCTTCCACCAGCTCCACAGTCCGATGGCGAACATCTAGAAGTCATTGGAAAAGACGTCCTAGGGGCCGTGATGTCGTTTAAGAATGGTCCAGCAAGTGGCCTGGATGGTCTTAGCCCTCAACACCTCAAAGACCTCCTCTGCGGCGTGACCGGACAGGCAGGTGAGACACTGCTGAACCACCTCACGGCCCTTGTTAACCAGATGCTGGCCGGAAGGGTTAACCCAGAGGTGACCCCGCTGCTATACGGGGCGAATCTATGTGCCTTAAAGAAAAAGGACGGAGGGATTCGCCCAGTAGCGGTGGGGTTGACGATACGCCGCATAGCGTCAAAGCTCTGCTGCCGCGGCATCCTCCCAAAACTTCAAAAAATTCTCCAGCCAACCCAACTTGGCTTCGGGTCAAAAGGAGGATGTGAGGCAGCAGTGCACGCTGTGCGGACCTACATCAAGGAGAAAAGAGGTGAGGTGATACTGAAGGTGGACGTAAAGAACGCCTTCAACTCGGTGGACAGGGGTGCAATGCTGGCAGAGATAAAAGAAATAATACCTGAAATTTATCCTTACACGTGGCAATCCTACAGCTGCCATTCTAATCTAGTATACAGGGATAACGCCCTCGAATCTGCTGTGGGCTGCCAGCAGGGCGACCCACTTGGGCCAGCCATCTTCAGCTTGGCTATTAATAAAATAATAACCTCTTTAAAATCAAAATTAAACATCTGCATGTCGATTCAGTAAGATCGTCGATAACTTCGATGGTCACTTCGATGGTCACTTCGTCGGTCACCTCGTCGTTCACCTCACACTCACCTTAATTTGACCTTCAGAACCCGAAAATATGACATTCCTTGCATAGGGGTTGACACTAATATTACTTCAGTCGAAGTCGTAGGCTATAATTTGTTTCGCATGTTTTGGCAAAACGATGCTATAAAAAAATCTTACAAACATGTTGCGTTGTCTAAAATTGTACAGTCTAAGTATTTACTAGCCTAAATCTATTGAAATGTATAAAAAAGATTATATCATTGGCAGTATACAGTGTATCCAAGTCGCTGGCATAAGAAGCAATTCTCGTGGGGTTACCATACGAGTAAAGTAAAAATGCCACGATTACTGATTTATTTGCTTACAGGTAGTTCAGTAATTCAGTAATATTTATTCTTTAAAAATAAAGGCAATACATTCCTTACACAATAATATCGAGCCTACTCGTGCGTGCATTACAAAAAAAAAAACGATGACATCTGAACTAATGTTAAACACTGTATCTCAGACGTCAACGCCAACTACCATTAGATTTCAAATATACACTGTATAATTAGGACATGCATTTATTAAATAAGGTTAAACAATAAGTTGTACATAATTAGAAATTATAAATGAATAAAATTAACAATATTCTTATCTTATTTTAACCTTAGCAAAAAATCGATAGGTGCAGTATAATGGACGGTAAGTAAACGTGTGTAAAGTAGCGAGCATGAGGGAAAGAGGGGGGGGGGGGGGGGGTAATTTCGTATGTGTATTGTGTTTGTGTGAACGGGGAGTGTTCGTGCTATGTATGTCTCTATAGGAAAAATAAATTGAAACAAATGAGAAGAGAAAGATGAGGTACGATAACTTTATTTGTGGGCTAGGTTTTACTGTATGGGTTTTAGTAGATTTTCCGTTATTTAATAATTAAGACGAAGGAACTATTTTGTTGTTTGGGCTTTACGTTTTTTTATTTATTAAAAGTGTATGAACCTACTACAAAAAAATGACACCGGGAAAGTTTGGTTCTATGGGCTAACGTTTGGTATTCTCTGTCGATTCTTAAGTACTAGGGGAACGTAGGTCATAGATGTGTTGTTTCTGTTTAATAATTTTGTGAGGAAATCAATCAAGTCTCAATATAAAAGTGTAATCGAGTATCTGACTGAACCACTAAGTATTACTTTTATCACAGCTCTGTAAGCTCTTTCAAGACATAACACGGAATTCTGGGGAGCACGCCATACGCCTATATCATACGTGTAGTCACCAATCCTAACTTGTCGCTCATTTACATTGCCTTGAAAGGGCAACTCTCCGATTCCAATGGTTTCTAGTTTATCCAGCAGAATGGGAACAGAGACAGTTTCGACAGCTTTGGAAAAATCCAAAAGCATATTATCTTTAGTATTTTGCGTGTCATCGACAAGCTACTAATATAACACCGTTAATAACATTGTTTATTAGACGCTTTATATGTGCGTCATATTAACGCACATTAGCAAATAGTTTGGTGACCGAGTTTAGTTGCCGTGGATTTTCTTCTTCTTCTTCTTAAAGTGCTTCTTCATTACTTAAGGTTGGTAGTAAGTTCTTTACAGCGTTCTCTGTTCCGTGCAATTCTGAATAGCTCTTCCGCAGTCTTAACGACGTTCCGCTCTTTGATGTTGCACAATCATGACGTCTTACTCCTTATCATTGTGTAAATGATTCATTTAATAAGTTGACTGACTCATTTACAAATTTCAAGTCGTCGATGGAACTGTAAAGAGAACATGTATAAGTCACTAATAACAGCTTCTCTATATTCGCCTTCTTACAATATGTTATGTAGTCCTATAATATAATATATAAATAAAATCTAGCAAAGCGCGAGTCAGACTCGAACACAAAGAGAGACGTATTAATCTATTCTGCGTTTTTTTTTATTTCAGTAAACTATTTAGTGGGGGATTTCGCACATAGCCGAATTGTATTATTAATTTGTTACACGTTTTCGCCGTAGGTAATTCAAAAACAGAAATCTTAAAAAACACATTTCTTGGCACTTTTGTTTCGTTTTATATTTTAGCGTTCCGTGCGTTTAAATATGACATCTACATAATTTGGGTGGTTAGCACGAAAACATTGAGTGTGTTTTTAAGTAGACTACCGTTTCTTTATTTGTTTTTTTTTTCTATTTACAGATAAAAACATTGACACAGTAATTTACACTCGATGTAATGTTAAATAGAAAGTGTTATATGAACGTACTTACGCATAGAACGTATTTTTTTCACATTTTTACTCCGTCATGGTTAGACCCAGTTTTTCCAAACTTTGTCAATATTTTCCAGCCAGCATCTGGTCACACTTCACACACACACAAACGAATAGTTTGCTTTTAAATCAAGACTTAATTCTACACTGGCGCTACGGCGGTGAAGAGAACTACAAATGTCAATGAAATTGGTATTCTGAAGGTTCGATTCGCAGCTCACTTCGATCATGAACTCGCACATGAATTCGATTACATCTGTCAAAATCAAAAGTTACTCTCCTTTAGGTGAACTCACGATCGAATCCCATAATGTAGAAGATAACTCATTATTTTTTGTTGAAACCAGTATTATTATAGTAATGTTATGTATCTCAGGCACATTTGTGAAGTTAAAGTAGAAATACCACTCGCTAATTGTGAATGATAACATCGTAAAGAAACCTGACTGGCTGATATGTTCATATAACTCGCTGTTCGC